>PVIR01003876.1:49478-84252 GCA_004026965.1 Petromus typicus | reverse complement strand
CTATGGGAAAAAATGAGAATTAAGTTGTGTCTTATACTGGTACAAATCCCCATTATGGAGTGCAATCATGATGTGTATATTTAATGTACCAATAAAGATTATTAAAAAAAAAAAAAAAGAGAATACAACTGTGATGGAGAACTCTGGCAAAAGCTGCCTTCACTAAGTAACCAAAGAAGACATAAGTGGAAACAGAACAAACTAGCATCAAGCTCTGCATTTCTTTACAACATATTACTTCTGAAATATTTCAAGCCAATGTGTGTGTGTGTGTGTGTGTGTGTGTGTGTGTGTATGTGTGTGTGTGTGTGTAACCTGAATCCAGAACCCACTGATATATACAAATTGAGGAACATGCTACGTAATAACCTGTCTGTATTCTTTTTTTTGAGACAAAGTCTCACTTTGTAGTTTGGGCTGATCCTGAACTCAGCCTCAAATTTAGCAATCCTCCTGCTTCTGCCTCCTGAGTGCTGGGATTCCAGACATGAACCACCACACCTGGCACTGTGATATGTGGTACTGATTGCTGGTGGGCATGAATCGCCATGCCCGGCTTTGTAGTATGTGGTTACTGGGGATAGAACTTGCACTTGCAAGGCAAGTACCAGAACCACTGAGCTAAATCGCTGGCCAACTTGCCCCTATTCTTTAAGCAGAAAAGCTTTGCCCACCCCACAAAAGCAAAACTATTGAAGGATCATTTACGATTGAAGGATTATAAAGATACCAGACAACCAAATATCACACATGATCTTGAATTCATTTCTGAGGCAGAATAAAATAGCTAAGCATTTTTCTTCTTTGTTGTATAGGACATTAGCAAGTTGACAAAATTTCAGTAAAATCTGTTAACTAGATAGATCAGTGTTATATGCCAACTACATATACTGGTGCTAATTTTATTTGTTTTGATTATTGAATTACAGCTGCTTAATTCTCTTTCTGGGAAACATACAAATTTACTTAAGGATAAAGGAGCACTGTGGGGGCAAGTTATTCCAAAATGGTTCAGTGCAAACAATGTCAATAAACAAACAACTTTCTAAACAACCTACACCTATCTATCTCTACTGAGGAAGAACTGATTCAACAAAGTAAAATGTGACCATCTGATACATCAGAATGAACAGTCTCTGGCAGTTCTGGGATCTCTTCTGTAAGTCTGAAATGATTTCCAAATTGGAAGATTTTTTAAGACCAGCCGTTCTGACTAGCTGCCAGCCCACACCCACTTCCCACTCCTTCTTGTTCCAACTGAAGCTTCCTAATGTGATAAGAACATTGTTTCTTTGTGAAAAAATAGCTTTGAGAAGAAAGCTAACAATATCAGTTAATAGGCTGTAAGCGAGAGGCAGGGGTTCATACTAGAAAGCTGACTTTTTGGGTGAATCAGTGTGGCACTGTGGGCATCTGACTGGGATGAGGATGAACAACACTGAACTCTGTGGGGGCACATCTGGGCCGGAGCTATTCTCTATGATGAACACTAGCTCTACATGGAATAAGGGCAAAGTTAGTGAAGTGACCTTATGTTCTGAGGACATACAAACCTGGAAAAATAAGTGCCTTTAAAAGATAAGGCAAGGCAAAGTTACACACAGCATTAATACAGAGTTACAGATGGATAAGTATCAGGGGGTGTTTCCAAGCTATGTCAGAGAGGTGTTTGAGAGCTGGCAGACTTATTCGTGCTATAGAATGTACCTATTATTAACAGTATTGCATGTGTACCTTGAAAGAAGAAAATTTCAATACAGTAAACTTAATATTTATAAGAAAATTTTCTGAAAGGATATTAAGAATTATTACAAGCTTTTGTTACTTAAAAAATTTGTAACACTTGGTATATGAGCATTTTAAATCTTTTTTTTGGGGGGGAGGGGGACAGAGTCTCACTTTGTAGTCCAGGCTAGCCCTGAACTCAGCCTCAAACTCACATCACATCAATCCTCCTGCCTCTGCCTCCCGAGTGGTGGGATTACAGGCGTGAGCCACCACACCCGGCACTGTGGTATGTGGTACTGATTGCTGCTGTGAGTGAGTCTCCACGCCCAGTATTGTATGTGGTTACCGCTGATCGAATCTGGGTCCTTGTGCTTGCAAGACAGGCACCAGAACCATTGAGCTAAATCCCTGGCCCAAGCATTTTAAATCTTGATTAAATACCTCTGCCCTTTAAATTATAGTTACTTGCCTGTTAAAGTGCTATAATTCATAAAAATTATAAACATGGTAAATAAATCCTTTCAAGTAGACCTTAAATTTCCAAAGGTTGGAGCATCAGATAATTATATATTAATAGCTGCTGGATTTCTTTTCAGGAATTTTAACATTCAAAGCAGCAATTTTGTTATTCTAAAACATTAAAACAGTAGAGAGCTATATTTCTCTATCCAATTAGAGACTAGTTGTTCTACTCTTTAAAGCCTACTACATAACAACAGAAACAAAGCCAACAATACAACCTTATATTACAGAAAGGGGCATTATATAATTAATTTTTTCTCTCTATGTTTAGAATATGGACATTTTCTCCTCTTAAATGTTTTATTTTGAATTGTTCCCAGGGTACTTGGAAATCTTTTCACAAGCAAGCTTACCATTGAAATGGCTTCTTGTGTTAAAAATCCAATTTATTTTCCCTCAATGGCAAAGACAACAAAAGGGTCCTGAGCCAAAGGAAATGCTTTATAATAAGTCCAGGACATTTTTATAGCTGAGAAATTAAAGAATAAGCTTGTTTCAATTTTTTATTCTCCTCCAACCTCATCTTTGCATTTTTACAAGCCAGTGTCAGCCCGCACCGAACACCTTTCCAGGTTCTGTCTTATCAGTGTATCTGTCACAGACTGACTCAATCACTGTTACTGAACTTTAAACCATTAGAAACTTTAAACCATTAGAAAACGGCGACAGAAATACTGCTGCAGTCAATATTCTGTCCTAGACACAAAGAAACACAATGTGTGGAAAGTATCTGCTACAGTACTGATGACATAAAAGATTTTTAGGTCAAGCAGACAATCAGGGAAAGATTATATCACAGCAGTAGGTGTGTCTACATAGATATGTTATATACATGTAATCAAAGTGTAAGTCATTATTTTTAAATCTTCCAGATCATTAAAACTTTATAATATTTGCACATTTTATCAAAAAATTTGAAATGTACAATTGAGGGTTGGGGATGTAGCTTAGCAGTAGAAGAACTGCCTAACATATACAAGGCCCTGGGTTCAAATCCCAAAACAGCAAAAAACAAAGTGTACAATTCAGTAGGTTTTTTTGTTTTGTTTTGTTTTGTTTTTTTAAGAGACAGGGTCTTGCTTTTGTAGTTCAGGCTGGCCCTGAGCTCAGCCTTGAACTCACAGCAGTCCTCCTGCTTCTGCCTCCAGAGTGCTGGGATTACAGGCGTGAGCCACCACACCTGACACTGTGGTATGAGTCTCCATACCTGGCTTTGTTCTATGTGGTCACCGGGGATCCAACCCAGGCCCTTGAGCCTGCAAGGCAGGTGCTGGATCCACTGACCTAAATCTCCGGCCCTCAGTAGTTTTTTTTTTTAAGTGTATTCACAAGGGCTTTCAGGCAGCACCACTATCTGATTTTAACAGTTTTATCATTCCTAGCCTCTGCAAATTACATTTCATTAGCAGTCATTCCCATTCCACTCTTCCCCCTACTACACCCTAACAACCATTAATCTATTTCTATGAATTTTCCCACTGAAGATTTTCTTAAAAATGGGATCATACAATATGTGGCTTTTTCATTTGGTGTATTTTCAAATTTCACTACTATTGTAGATGATACTAGTACACTCCATTTTAGGAGTGAATAATACTGTGGTATTACTACGTTCAGATACACCACATTTTATTTATACATTTATCAGTTAGTGGACATTGGACTGTTTCCACATTTGAATAGTACTGCTATAAACATTCATGTTCCAATTTTGTGTGGACATGTGTTTTCAATATTTGAATATTACTAAGGTGAATTGCTGAACTATATTGTAACTTTAGGCTTAATTTTTAAGGAACTGCCAACATGTTTCCAAAGATACTGTGAAATTTTGCATTCCAACACTTTTGTATGAGTTTTCTGCAATTCCATATGTTGGTTGAAACTTACTATTTAGCCATTCTAGTGGGTGGGAAGATACAGAGATGGGTCTCAGCGTGGTTTTGATTTTTTTGTAACAACCAAGGGCACTGAGTACCTTTTCCTGTGCTAACTACCCACTTGTATGCCTTTTTTGGAAAAAGTGTCTACTTAGATCTTTTTCCATCATTAAACCAATTTTTTTTTCATTAGTGAATTATAAGAATTTTTCATATGTTTTAGATACTATCCCTCATTATATATATGATTTGCAAGCCTTTTCTCTCATTCTGTGAGTTATTTTGTCTTCTTTGTGTTCTTCAGCACACAAAAGGTTTTTGGTTAATGAAATCCAATTTATCAAATCTTTTCATATGCTTTCTTAATAGTATTGAAGTAAAATTAAACAAACCTTTGCTTAATCAAGGTCACAATAACTTGTTTCCATTTTCCTTTAAGAGATCTGAAGTTTTAACTCTTACATTGAGGTCTTTGATTTCTTTTGAATTTTTATATGTGGTATAAAGTAGAGATTCAACTTTATTTTTCTTTTTTATGGATTTCCATTTGTTCAGCATCATTTGTTGTAAAGGTTATTCTTCTGCCATTCTTGTCTTGGTATTCATACTGAAATTCAACTGGCCATAATCAAAAAGGTTATTTTTTTTACTATTTATTGCCCTCTATTGATCTCTGTGTCTTACCTTATCAGTAATACCTGATTTTACTATGTTCTAAATTTGTAATAAGCTTTCCAACGAGAAATGTGACTTTTAATGAGCGCTTTTTAGTCAAGATTGTTCTGGCTATGTTAAATGCCTGGGAATTACACATGAATTTTAGTGTTAACTTCTGCAAAAAGGCAGCGAAGATTCTGACAAGGACTGTGCTGAAATTTACAAATGATTTTGGAGTAAACTGTCATTAAAAATGTCTTCAAGTCTACCAACACAGAATTTCTATTTAAATTTTACTTAATTTCTTTCAATAACATTTTTATAGCTTTCAGTGTATAAATCTTTAATTATTTTTGTTAAATTTATTCCTAAGATTTTGTTCTTTTGATGTGCTTATAAGTGGATCTGCTTTCTTAATTTCACTTTCTGCTTATTCACTAATGAAGAGAAATGCCTGTTTTGTATATTGACCTTAAAGAAATCTATACAATAAATCTTGAAATATAGCCAGAACATTGTCTTTAATCATGTTTGTGTATGTGTGTAGGTATAAATTCTTTAGTATTTTCTCTTCACAAGATTTTATATCCCATAAAAAGTTTTACTTCTCCATTTCATAGCTCACCCTTTAAAAAATATATATTTCTTGGGCCAGGGATTCAGCTCAGTGGTTCCAGCACCTGCCTTACAAGCGCATGGTCTGGGTTCAATCCCTGGTAACCACATACAACAATGCTGGGTATGGTGACTCATGCCCCCCAGAAATCAGCACCACATACCACAGTGATGGGTGTGGTGGCTTATGTAACCCCAGCACTTGGTAGGTAGAGGCAGAAGGATTGTTGAGTTTGAGGTTGAGTTCAGGACCAGCCTGAACTACAAGAGACCCTTTTTTGAGACCCTGTCTCAAAAGACTAAAAAATATAAAATAATAAAATAAAATAATATGTATTTCTTGCCAAGTGCCTTGGATACACTATGATTGAGGAGCTGTTGAGTTGGAAGAGAGGAGCTCTTATATGAGAAACCCAAAATATAAAAAGCAAAATAAAAGACAGATAGTAGGAAGTAGGGAGACAGAGCTTTTTCAAAGAGGAAGGAAATTCAGAAATGGAATGAGGAGGGTAGAAAGGAGAATAATCTCCAGTGTTTATTTCATTTTTCTTGCTTTGGCTTAGTTTGCCTTACTTTTTCTACCTCCTTAATGTATAGGGTTAGGTTACTGAGTTGAGATTTTCTCTCTTTATAATATAAATGTTTACAGCCATAATTTTCCCTATAAGCATTATTTTAACTATGTGCCACAAGTTTTGTTATGTTGTTTTCATCTTCATTCATCTCAAAATATTTTCCACTGTCCTTTGTAGTATCTTCTTTGATTACTTAGTTATTTAGAAATAGGTTGTTAAATTACCACTTATTTGTGAATTACCAGAATTACCTATTGTTATTTATAATTTCATTTCATTATAGCCCAAGAACATACTTTATATAATTTCTTAAATTCCTGTAACCAGTGAGTCTTTATAATTTATTGGGGGTGCATGTGTGTGTTGCAGTACAGTCTATAATTCTGCTTTAGGCTTTATTTCCTGCTTTCACTGAGCTCCCAGGTCAGCCAGAAGGGAGAGTTCAGAGCCTTTACAAGCCTTCCCTGGGTGTGGACACAGACTTGGGCAGTCACACAGCCCTTTACGGACCCATACCCTTTAGTCTTAGGAATATGTTAGAGCTTCTATTGCCAACTGTGGGATTCTTGTTCCTCGGGTTTTCGTTTCAAGTGAATTGGTCAACTTCTTATTTGCTCAACTGTTACTGCTACCTTAGGCAGCTGTGATGTTATCCAATTGTTGTTAATTGTCTTATAGACATATGGGTAAAAGGCTTACTACATTGAGCAGGCACAACCAGATAAGATAAACACATGTTCCTTGAATGGAGGTTGTAAAAATAATTGCCAGACAGGTTAAATAATGATACACTGAGCACTTAGTGATGGAATAGAGTGGGAGCCTCTAACATTCAACTCTCTCTGAAGCAGCTCAGCTGCTGGTTTACACTATGATTGATGAGCTGTTGGGTTTGAAGACTACTCAGGAGCTGAAGAGAGTAATGAGTACATGATAAGTAAAAACACAAGCTTGCCATTTTTACAAAAATTCAGTTGTTTGTTTTCACTAAACACTTTTTGGATTGTTACAAGCCTCTAATTACTTTAGGGTATCTAAAAGTTTACTTTGACAATTTTTGTTAATGTTTTTGCTGCTTTTTAGGTAGGAGTAAATTTTGAAGATTTCTGTTCTGATTTTCTCATGTCTGAATTTCTTAATTTTAAATTAAAATTATGCCTACTTAGAGAGCTAAACACTGTCTCCCTGCCTTCTCATACATCATTCAGTGCGCCCCGTTTAGGAGGATGCCAGAATAAAACCTCTCTTCAAAGCCAGCTGTGATATTTATATACTCGAAGATCGTATCACAAGGCATCACATGATTAAGATGGTTCCTTCTCCAAACTTCCTCAGGGAGGCTTTGCTCTTCCAGGTCATGGATTGAAGCTTTAGAATTATGCAATGCTCCTTTACCCTCCTGCTCCTATAGGACTCCAGCCCTCCCTCACAGGCCCTGCCTCTCCACAGCCTGCACTCCTCCACCTGGTAGAGTCCTCCTCTACCTTGGTTACCAACAAGGAGTGAAGCTTCATGTAAATAGCACTTTAGTGCAGTCACCATGTCTTATTAACAAAATCCAGTCTTTTTCATGTGGCTATCTAGGTTTTTATCCTCAGGTCCCAACCTGATCTGGAAGTCGAAGGAGCTGGTTCTCACTCCAGCTTCATTTCGGGGAACATTCTGTACTGATTGCACTGGTTTCTGGGTCACTATTGAGCAACTACTGTGTACCGAACTTAATCTCAGGAGTTAGAGACAGTAAAACTGAAGTTATAGCTTGGATCAGGGTCTGCGGAGGAGGACCAATTAAGACACTTGAGATTGTGACTCTGAAAAAGATGAAGAGCAGCAGAAGGGAAAGGTTTTACTATGGGCTCACTCACTTTATTTACCTACCTTTAGCAAAATACTCTCCAAGATGTGCTGAATGTTAATGGTGCTAAATGGCTCAGTAATAGGTTTTCCTCACCAAACACAGGAAAGTGTTGTGAACCCTGGCACTTCTGCTCACAAAAGTGGCCATTGACCAGTGGCAGCTTCAAAGCAGGAAGACCCCAGATGAGAGTGAGCAGAGAATACACATGTACATCTTTGTGACTTTCCTTACAAATATTAGTTATTATTAAAGCAATTATTATAAATATAAGCAAATAAATAAAACAATTCCGGAATCATTCTTTTTTATTACCTAAGTATCCTATCTCTTTTGTGTCTTCATTTGAACATTGGTTTGGGCAATTTAATGAACATTAACAATTTATTTCAGTAGATTATTTCTGCGGTGAGTCTTCTGTGAATAGTTCTATCACAATGTGAAAACATTAATGATTACTGGTACCTCATCTTTATAATAAAAAACAACCATGGAGGAAAAGAAAAACAGATACTTACGCTCTGTTTTTAACTGTCCAAGGATGGAATTTTCTCCCCTGCACATGGTTCTAAAAGGACGTAAACAAATAATTATGCAGCTTTCAAAACCACCAGTTCCCACTGTCCTATCTGTGCATATGATTCTAGCCAAGTAAACGCAGAGCAAGTGTTTCTATGCTGGGATGCACATCTTCTAAAGCAAAAAATTTACATGTATATCACTTAGTTAACTTGCAGAACAAAGTAGTTGTTTTGAAGTGAGTAGATGGAAAAGTTATGAAACTGATGGTAGAGTTTGGAAAGAAGCTAATTTTTAAAATATCAGTTAGGAATGAACTTTTCTTCTTACAAAATCTGGTGACAGCAAAGATAAATTTAGAATGGCTCAATAGACAAGAATACTTCCAAAAGCATGTTGCCTTCTGAGGTGAAAAGGGCAAACCCTCAGCAGAGTAACTCAGGAATCAAGGAAACTATGATATTCGGCTGTCCCCAGAGTCAGTACATCCATTTCAAAGTCAAAAGTACAAGGTCAAATGACTCTGCTAATGATTTTACTGCTTAAGACTCTGATAATAGTTGATAAGTTCTAACAACTGAAAAAAAACAAACATTCTATGCTCCATCTGCTTGCTCTATGGAAGTAATTAAAAATCCAGTTATGCCTGGGAAACACTGATATTACCAAAGATGATGCCAGTAAATAGAGATGTTTTTGCATAATAAAAGGTTATAGTTTGGGTTGCTGAACAAAAGCCAAACACGCATTTCATTCAGCTGGTTCCAATTCAAGAAAACAGTCATAGGAAATAATTACGATTGACAGTATTCCAAAAATAATATTAGAATGACAAATGAAGCAGGTAAAATCCAGTTAAATATCATGTAGTGTACTTAAATACTTGAAAAGCTTTATATGTCATGTTATGAATCAGATCACTTTACAAACAGACAAATCTTCATGCCAAGTATATAGGCCCAAGCACAATTAAAGTTTTCTCATACCCTACAGGAAACAAGTAAAATTATTACTTGAAACCTTGGGAAATAGAGAGAAATAAGTTTGTACATTCAATCAGAAGCAAGAGGACTTTTAAAAAGTTATACCTATAATACTTATAATCCTACCACTCTGAAAGGCTGAGGCAGGAAGTTTCCAAGTTTGAGCCTAGCCTGGATATCTTAGTGATTTAGTGAAATCCTATATCCCATCAATAAATAAAAATGGCTAGAAATTAGCTGAGTGTAAAGACCCTGGACTCAATTTCCAGCGCTTTAAAAAAAACCCAAAAAAACAAAACAATCCTACCCCACGGTGACTTAGAAGAGATCTGAGCATTCAAGGTAATATGGCCTAGACCCCGGGGCACTGAGACTATGCCTTCAGATCCTCTGCACTCTCTGCCTGGAAGTAGTCCCCGCAGGAGGGCACCTGACCCCTACTCTACTGACCAAGCTCTTGAGCACTTCTCTGATTTACAAGTGTGGGGTGCATTTGTAAATGTGTATCAGATATTATAACCCCCCTTCTATATCTTGAAAAGGTTTTATTAGAAACGTAAGAAACTGCAGGTAGTTTGAGAAAACAAAAGCCAGTGTGAAAGCAACTCCTGTCTGGCTTTTGCTTGAATCAGGAGGAGTGGGATCCTATGGGGGCTCTTCTGTCTCAGGCGGAGCTTGTGACTGAGAGTGGACTTGGTCCAGTCCTCCCCCGCCCCTCCTTGCTTCCCTTCTCTTTCTGTCCCCTTCTATACTGTCCACCTGTCAGACACCTCCCACCTTCTCCATGTGGCTTGAAACTCATGGGAACCCAAGTGAGCCTTTCTCAGTGAATGTGTAACCTGAGTTTTAAAATAACAAGGATTGGCCTCACCACTTTTTCTAGAATTTTAACAAAAATGTAGTAGAGAAATCAAATTAAAAATCCAAGAGATAGGAATTTTCATTTTCTAATGAAAGTTAACGTTTCCAACGTTAAGGCTGCTCCCTAAAGAATCCTAGTAAAATGCACTCAAATCATACTATTTTAGGCATTTAGTTCTATCTAATGAAAGAAACAGGAAGCTCAGTTACTATTTTGTGACCAAAAGACAATCTTTAATCAACATATATATATATATATATATATATATGGTAAGCAATGAAGATACAAAATAAAATAATATTTTGGTTCTCTTAACTTTGCCACTTATAAGTCTATCGTTTATGATTTCAAGCTCCATTTGAATTTTACCAATTAGTAAGCTGAATAAAATTTGAAAGTAAAATAAAGCATGCCTTTGTGCAACGCTCCAGCGAATGGATGCATAGGATCATTACCATCCCCTTCCCCAGCTCAGGACGTAGTGAAAGCTCAAAATAGACTAATTTGCATTTTGGCACCTGTAGTTGAAGTGCATTATGGCCTGCAGAGCATTTCCACCTCCGGTTGAAATGTCTCCTTCAAATCCCGGCAGAAGTGGTATCACAACATACACCCGGTATCTCTGGCCTTCCCTGTAAAAGTCAGATGCACAGAAAGTCAACAAAACAAACAAAAAACAAAAAGGATACAGTGCCACTTAAAATGAGAGCCAAGCAGTTCCCATGGCTCTGAAGACGGAGCGAATGGCTTCCCATAAGACGCGCCCTCCGCTTTCAGTGCTCGGGGTGCTGCTGGCCTGCAGGCCAGAGGCTGGACCAGGCTCTCAGTGCAGAAGCCGAGCAATGCGCTCACCCTGGCAGCCACGTGGGAACTGCACTCACTTTCTCTCTTCGGGAAAGCCTTTGTAAGATAAAATTCTGAGTGAGAAAGAATGCTTTCCTTAGAGCTCATGGAAGTGGGGTGCGGGAAGTGGCTGTAGCAGTTTCAAAAAAGATGTTATCATAACAGTCGATGTGTAATGCGATAGCCGCAGTACCTAGCTAACAGCCTGGCAATAGCAGGCCTTCGGTTTCTGACTGCTGAGTAAATAAATTCCCACAGCCCAGATCTCAGGGCAAAAAAAAAAAAAAAGACACATTGGATTTGGTGTCTTTTCCAAAATAGGAGTCAGTGTTTAGGAATTCTCAGGTTTCAGCAGCAAAATGTCTCTTGGGGCTCTTAAGAATTCAAAGTGACTAATGTTTGGTTCCAGATCCCCTATACATGTAATACAAGATTTCTCAGTCCATTATCCCAACTGACATCTTTTGACAAAAAAGCACTCTACTTAATGATATAACAATCGAAAGAGAAAATGCTGCCTCTATTTTGAATGTACTCAGAAACTCAGAAATTTGAATGACTGGATTTTCATTAATACCGCTGAATTGAAGCCCTGAACTGTTTAAGTCTGTGTCTCCATTTATAAGACACAGGGGAGGAAAGTAAGCGCCTGGGAATGAACGTGGAGCCTTTTGCAGCAGACCCATCTCACTAGAATGCCTGCAAGCTCTACACTCACTCCGGCTTCATTTGCCAGTCTGATCCTACTTAAAATTTCATAATACTTATTTTCTAAGCTCAACCTAATTTTTTTTTCATGTGACTGTCACTGGGACTATAACAGTCCCAATTTCCTTGCTGAGGACCCTGGTCATCTGTGCGCATCACAGGGTGTGCAGAACATGAAATAGGGCAGAAGTGGCATCAGCAGGTCGGGGTCTGGAGACTGTGAGCCAGAGAAACAAGAGACACTAGGTAGGCTGCTGTAATGGCACTGGTTAATCACTAGATGGCAAACACAGTTTGAGTTGCAACGAAAACTAAAAAAATGTAAACTGTTCAAGTTCTTCACTTGACAAAGAAAAAAGGTAGAGTCATACGTGGTAAGAGGAGCAATGAGAAAGAACAGAAAGGGTACCCAAGCTATTTTCCCATAGATGGTTTAAAGACCAAATGGTTGCACTGGACATTTAGGAATGGACACCCGCTGGCCTCATCTGCCCTCTGGAGCATTTCCCCAGCCACTGTAACTCTGCCCACCCACACCAGTGGTGAGGAGAAGGCCCTGTGTGCAGAGGTCCTCCCTGCTAGCGAGGGTGACCTGCCAGCTCTCAGCCTGGAGGACACTCCACCCCTCGTGCTCCTCCTCCCCTCTGGCCCCCCTGGATGGATGGTCTGAATAGGATCCTTCCCACCTGTGCGCCCCACACCACAGGCCTAGAGGGCTACCTGGCACCCTCCATGCTTCCCCTGCCGGGACAGCCACCTCTGCTGCCCGGCTGTGGGCGGGCTCCTCTGGAACGCGGGAAGGGTGCCCTGGGAGCTTTCTGTCTTGAGCAGCAGTGCCCAGTGGAGGACCAGTGCACAGTGCACACTGTGGACAGCGCCGTTCCGGGGCAGGGTCAGGTGAGGAGAACATTTGTTCCTAGGGAAGCCTCTGCTAGCAACCACAGAAGATTTTTTTTTTTAATTACATTTTGTTTGACTTTTTATTATGGCAAAAAGTTAGCCAGGCATGGGGATGCGGGGGCTCTGCTTGTCATCCCAGCCCTCGGGGACTGAGGCAGGGGGACAGCAACTTTGAGCTAGCTGGGCAATTTGGCGAGACACTATCTCATAAAATAATACAATAACAAAACAAAATGAAACAAAAACTTGCCATTTAATCCACTTTTAAGTATAAATTCAGGCCATCAATGGCATTCCCAAAGTTATACAACCATCATGAGTATTTCAAAAACTTTTCCATCCTCCCAAAAAGAAATTCTGTGGCTCTTAAATAATTATCCTGCTCTCAACCCAAAGTCCATGGAAACCTCTTATTTGTTTTGTGTCTTTATTATTTGCCTATTCTAAATTTTGCATATAAAGTCATACAAATTTTCCTTTCATGTATGACTTATTTTTCTTAGTATGACCTCTTCAAGGTATATCTATGTGGTAGTATGTCTCAAACTTCGCTTCCTTTTTATGGCTGAATAGTTGTGTCTTGTACTGGTACAAATCCCCATTATGGAGTGCAATCATGATGTGTATATTTAATGTACCAATAAAGATAATTTAAAAAAAAAATAGTATTCCATGGTGTGTATACCTGTTGATACTGGGTTATTTCTCCTTTCTGGTCATTTCAATAATGCTACTGTCCTTAGCTTACAGTTAATACATCCTAGTTTTTAGTTTTTTTTGGTACAGATTTGGGAATGAGATTGTTGGGTCTTATGGTTATGCTTTGTTTAGCATTTTGAACTAACCAAATGAATTAGACTATCCAATGGGTACCATATGCTCATATTATAAAACTTAACAGGTAGAAGATTATATAGTGAAAAAATTCTTTCACTTCTTTGTCTCAAACTCTATTTCTTCTTCCTGAGGGAAATTCTTGTTGTCAGTTTCTTCCATGTTCTTTTGGAAATAGTCTGTGAATTTCTAAGCATGCGTGTACAAGTGTGTATTCTTTCCTTTTACTATTTTTAGCATTATAAATACTTTTCTCAGAATTCTTTTAACATTAGAGCTTTGTGACTTATAATAAGGACCTAGAATTTATCAATCATCTATACCTAAACTTTTCTTATCAATGAGCTTTAAGTTGTTTCTAATATTTTGGTATTTGAAATAACTACTCTGATATATATGCTCAACCATATAAGCCATTTCCTAGCCTTTTTAGAAAAATCTTAGCAGTGCTATTGCTGTCCTAACAATCTGAGACACAATATTGGGGCAATGGTTCTACTATATCCTTGTGTTTTTTAAAAATAATAGTAACTTCAAAACCATATTTCATATGTAGGATGTTGAGATATGCCTATAAAAATCTTATAAAACACCAACAATCTTTAGTCTGTATGAATCAAAATATTCACTTTTTTGTTTTTGCAAAGATGTCCTTAAACGACAATCCAAATGTGGCAGCTGACATTAAGAAACATTAAAATATTTTCCTTCAAAGGTGCTAATGTTCCCATTCTGTGCTTGATTTCCTAGTGAAGGCCTCGCTCCCGCAGTGGGACCTCACTGATCTCAACCTTTTAGACCGAAGAAAGTGGAGTGAGATGCTCGGAGCCACGGCACGAGTGTAATGAGGTGAAGTGTGAGACAATGCAGGGATTTTTTTGTTTGTTTGTTTGTTTGTTTGCTGGTGCAAGCAGACCTCACTCCCTTGTAATGTGAAGCTATAAAAGCCACAGGGTGCTCCGCCTTGTGTCCAGGTAGACCCTGGAGTCCATGGAGAGGGTGGTCCAGCCACCCACGTGCTGTGGCAGCACCAGGAGAGCGAGCAGGAAGGCAACCCTGAAAGGACAGCCTGGAAGCCATGCGAACAAGCCACGGTGCTGAGACTCACCAGTCCCTCCCAAAGGTCCACACCCCACAGAGGCCGTACCAAGGCTGAGGGTGTAGCACTGGACTGAGGAAAATAATGAAAATCACAGAACTTGGGATGTTTATCAGGAAACACCTAAGCTATATTTCCTTTATCAGACTCAAACAAGAAAATCAGTGAAGTCACGAAGGGTAACAATTGAACAGAAAATAGAAGTCTATATACAACATGAATAAAAAAGGACCTAGCAAAGTTCTTAAAAAGTGATCCTAGGATGATTAGAGTTTTGTGATGGCTGAGGTGTAGTCTGCATCTTTAAAAGCCTAGTGTCGGTACCTGTGAGAGGGGTCCTTACTGGGAGAGGCCTCCTTACTGTGGGCCCCTTCTCTTCTACCTCTTCAGCCCCCCAGGATCTGTAAGTAAACCCCAAAGAAGCTCAATGTCTTCTCTAGTGATAACACATTTACTTTGGAGAATTTGAGATTTACAGGTTTTATTTCATTCCTATAAACTTCAAGAGTTGGTATAAATATTTTCAGTGTCATAGACTGTGCAGCAATGAACACTATCAGAAATAAGAATAATTGTGGTTGGGTTTTAGTGGAAAAAATTTTATGCCATGCTGGTATCAGTTACATGAATTTGGGTCTGTAGTGTCTTGGTGGTTTGGGGAATAATTCTTTTTATTTTGTGTTTGGAAAATCTTTTAAAATGCAATAAATCTTTCTGGGTTTCAGGTTTCTCATCTGTACTAGAGGGAATTGGCTAAATAATTGCTGGTCCAGTAGAAATGTTGGCCCTATTTAATACTCATGATGTATTATATGTGTGATTTTATAGACAATGACATTTATATATTGTGCACAAACACACACAGAATTCTTTTCATTGTTTTTCTATTGAACATGGCATGCTTTCAGATGTAAGAATGTAGAGAATGCTGGGTTAGCCCGGTATGTTTGCTTTAGACTTTGCCCGGGACTTGATAACCTTTGGCAAGCATGTCCCTTAGCGGTCCAAGTAAGATTCTACAGAGCCCTTGGTAAGCTTTTCCCAGCTTGACCCAGCTGCTTCCTCTCGCGTACTTCCTCTCCTTCTCCCTCTCTGTCTCTGTCTCTCTCTACCTGCTTCCCTTTTTCCCTCCTTCTCTTCTTTTTGTTCTCCTCCAGGGCACTTGCTCAGGCTCAAAATGATTGCTGGCCCCTGCCCTGTACTAGTTTTTACATCTTCAATCTGCAGAAATGACCATTTATAAATTTTTGAAAGAGAATAAAAGCCACTAAATGATCTAAATCAAAAATTCTCTGGCTATGACCTGTTGTCATCCATTCTCTAATGTAACCTCTTCTCCAGAAATTTTATAGAATCTGGAAGGTACTCCACAAGGAAAAAAATGTGAAGCTGGCAATGGGCATAGTTGAAATATTTTGTACTTTTTATTACAGCTTTAGTTTAAAATTTCCTCCTTATGCTACTTCTGCACCATGCCCTACCTATATCTCTTCAGCTAGGTTTGAAATTGTAATATACAGATGTTCTCTAAGGGCTGGAGATGTGCCTCAGGCGTGCTGCACCTGTCTAGCACGTGTAAGGTCCCGAGTTTGATACCCAGTACTGGAAAAACAAAACAAACAAACAAAAATAACAAGACCAAGTAAACCTAAGACATTTTCATCTGTCAATAACTATAAAAAAACATTTATCTCATTTTTAAATTTTAAAATATTAAAATTTTTAAATCTTAAAATATTTCGCACTGATTTCTGGGAAACTTAAATTAGAAAAGTTTATCTCCTTAGAGACGAGGAATGCTATGTACCTTAGTGGTAAAGAGCACTACCTGAAGTCCTGAAAAGATGGTTTCAATTGTAGCTCTTCCCCATCTGTGGACATATGACTAGGGTATGTGACTGAGCCTCATTTGGCCTGGGAAAATGATGCATTCAACTCTCTTCATTCAAGATTGAATAAAGCAATTCATGAAAAACATCTATTATTTGGAAAGACTCAAAGAGGTATTTGGTAACATTTGTGTTCATTCAACAAGCAGCAATTTAATTTAGAAAGTTATATACATTTCAAGAAAAGCAAAGTATATAAAGGCCAAAACTGGTCTGAACTCACATTACATTCCAAGATACCTTTTACTTTATTATTTGGGAAAGTGCATTATCAAATTCATAAGGGAAATCCAAAAAATGAATTCCATGGAGACAGGACCTCTCTAAACAGAACATGGAGACAGGACCTCGCTAAACCAGCCTGAGAGCCGGTGGTGAGAAACCCCAAGTTATCCTTACTCGATAGTAACCATCTGATAGTTAAAACATGGAATGTTTGGGCCAGGGAGTTAGCTCAGTGGTTCCGGCGCCTGTCTTGCAAGCGCAAGGGCCCGGGTTTGATTCCCCGGTAACCATATACAATACTGGGTGTGGAGACTCACTCCCAGCAGCAACTGGTACCACATACCACAGTGCCGGGCATGATAGCTCATGCCTGTAATCCCAGCACTCGGGAGGTAGAGGCAGGAGGATTTCTGTGATGTGAGTTGGAGGCTGAGCTCAGGGCCAGCCTGAACTACAAAGTGAGACCCTGTCTCAAAACAAACAAACAAACAAACAAACAAACAAAAAACATGGAATGTTTAAACATCTCTTTAATTAAAACCTTTCTGTTTCTTGCACAGCTATTAATTCTGATTTGAATGTCACAGTTTTTTGTTTTTGCTCACATCTATGCTGTGTGGTATAATTCCAAGTGATGAGTATCTTGGAAATGCTATACTAATTTCTTACATGAACTGGATGATGTACAACTGTGTTCACATATATGATGCTACTATTGTCTTTGTTATGAAGAAATGGTGTTAGAAAAGCAAGTTAATAGCCTCAGAGGACTGCGTACGTGTGAGTAACAGATGTGGAGAGATCCTAGGTCTCCAGACATCTGTTCTCATAATAATTTCAGATTTTCCAGGAGTGTATTTCTCATCCCACCCAGTTATAGACAGATGGCAAATCTTCCACAGTTATAGGAATTATGAAAGGTGAGAGTAATTTTTAAAACTGCATATTTTTCATGCAAGATAATAGTGTATTTTTAAATGTAGTTTAATATTAAACACAGACATTAAGTCAACTGCCTATTTTCCTTGTATGTGTCAACATTTTTGGTGATAATCATGTGAAATGTACTATTTCACTTCCCAACTTTCCAGCAAGGCCAAAGTATCTACATCATTCCTATTAGCAAAGATCTGAGATGATCCTCAGCAACCATTTGTTTAGGTCATGCAGTGTTTTATCATGTTTCTACCCATCTCAGTTGGTCCTATTATATCTTTCAGTTTATTAAAACACAGTAAGAAACCGTCAACTTTAGATAATATATTATGATTTTTCTTCCTGACTTCACATTTGAGTCATCAAAGACAGGTCCCCGGGGGTTTAGGAGCTGGTCCCAACTCCAGCAGAGTTTTACTTATTAGAACAGACATGTTATTTTCGTCAGTGATTCATCCAGCTGCTCTTAGTTTAGCGTAGGATAAACATGAGTCTGAGGCTCTAGGTCACGGATCAGAACACCAAGTCTCTGCAAAAACCTACTTCTGTAAAGAATTACGGCTGTTCAGAAGGAAGAAGGAGGAAGTGAGCAGAGCACAGAAAATTGCTTAGGGGACTGGTCTGAGGCTGATTCCAGCACTGGCAGAAAAATAAAGACTGAGTGCAGTTGAGGGAGTTGGCAATTTACAGGACAGATCTCCCTGGAGAAGGAGGGACCTGGAAGAGGGCCTGCGATCCCTGGTCAGGCCTGGCCAAGTGCAGACGGTCATTTCCCTCCATCTGCTTTATGCTGAAGTCTATTCTTTTACAACAGCCAGAATCATACTTGTTGGTAAGAATGCGACTTTGGCAGAGAAGATCTGAGTTCCAGAAGAATACAAAACAGAGACTCCTACAAAGGAAGATAATGCTGAGGATGAGTCATCATGGCCCATCCTCAGCTCTGGTCAGTGAAATGAAGGCACTGTTTTCCTGGCAGCCTGCAAAATAATGCTTTCTAACTCTGTCTTGATCATGCCTGTGAGGATATAAGCTCATAGACTTCAAGTTATTGAGTGAAAAATAATTACAGTTGCAATTAACATAAGACAGGAATAATAATATGAAGATGCAGAGAAAGGTAAAAATAGAAAATGCATGTGTTTTTCTGCTGAAGGTCTAAATGTATGGTATCATATGGCCATCTAAGAATGCAAAATTACTGAACGGTCAGTGCTCGATAGCACAGTTAATCTGAACTTTGATGGGTTCACTCTCCATTTTCTACAAAGTAAGCTTAAAATTGCCAGAGTCTGCAATGTGTCCTATGAATCTCCTAGTGTAAGATGCAGTCTGCAACCTTGGAATTGAATCAATGTCTCTAAAATGTCATAAAAGTCTAGTGGTCACTTAGATGCATGGTCAAGGGTGAGGTTCATGACCACACATCTTATGAGACGTAGACACTACACTATGCTGCCTACACCTCACTACCCTGGGGTCAACTGTGACAGGGAGACTCAAACCCCCTCGGCTTCTGAGATGGCTCACCACAATAAAAGAATTCTCCAGGTTTTTTCCAGCATAAGCCAAAGGGCCCTGGCTCACTCAAAGTCATTCTCACTTGCTGGGGGAGATTGGTCAAAGGGAAAGGAGAACGGCAAAGGCAGAAGTCATTTCTGCAGCCTGAGGAAACCCCAAATGAACCGCTAACGCTAACCATCTGTGGACTGGAGTTACATATATTGGGGGTAGGGGAGACTAGGTCCAAGGTTCAAAGCTGAGGCTCAAAGCTGTTTTTGGCTACTGACCTAAAAATTATCTAATAATCATTTTTAAGGTAAAAATGAAGGTGGTAATGACCTAATAAAAAATTACCACTGTACCGCCTACTTTCCTGAGGAGTTGTAAGGATTTAATAAGATAATGTGAATCACAAAAAGTATTGTGAATCCCATAAAACACTGATATTCTTAAGTTTTTAAGTCTAAAATTCCTCAGATATCATGTGAAAGAAAGATGTTAAAGACACCAAAAAGTCTTTTTTTAAAGTGCTCAAATCCCCAAACACGTATATACTTGGCATTTCTCACTGAATGCAGTGACTTAATATAATGAAATATAATGGTTTCTCACTCAATTTGCAACATCTACACAGAAGTGAAATCAGCCACAGCAGAAGTCTCAGATGCCAGGACAATTCACCTAGGAAAGAATCATCAACACATAGTGCTGGGACATTCTATTATACATGCCAAAGAATGGAATTGGACTCCTCACTCACTTCAAACATGAAAATTAATTCAAACTGAGTCAAAGAAATAAATGTAAGACCAAAAACTTTTTTTAGAAGGAAACTGGTAGAAATCTTCATGGTCCTGGACCAAGTGATAGTTTCTTATCTATGACACCCAATGTATAAGTACTAAAAGAAAAAAATCAGTAAATTGGACTTTATGTTTCAGAGGACATCATCAGGAAAATTAAAACAACAACAACAAAAAAAACCCTGGTTGAGAAAAACTGTTTGCAAATTGTATGTCTGAAACAGAACTTGCTCTTACAACATACCAAAAAAACCCTTTCCAACTCAGCAATCAAGACAATTAACTGTAGACATTTCTCCAAAGATGATATGTGGTCAATAATCAAGCAAAATGATATTCAACATCATTGGCCAGTAGAGAAATGCTAACTGAAACCACAATAAGATACTATTTCATGCCTCCTAGGGTGACTCTAATGTAAAAAAGAGAGCTAACCATGATCTACAGAAATTAGCGCTCTCACATACTGTGGGAATGTATCAGAATATAGCTGCCTTGGAAGACAGTCTGAGAGTTCCTTAAAATGTTAAATAGAGAATCACCATAAAGCCCAGGAACTTCCACCTCTATATAAATGAAAATGTGTCTGCATAATAATCAGTACAGAGGTCTGAGGATAGAGCTGACGGTATGGCACTTGCCTAGTATGTATGATTCAAACCCCAACACTATAACTAACAAAAGATAGCACAGAATATTTATCGCAACATAATTCAAAACAGCCAACAAGTGGGAAAAACCCAAATGTCTACCAAATGATGATGAGTGGTGATGAACAAAATGTTGTACATACATATAATGAAATGTTACATGATAATAAAAAGAAATGAAATACTGACACATGCTCTCTCAAAGATAAATCTTGAGAAATGAGTTAGTCATTAAATACCACATATTATATTTTTATGAAATGCCCAGACTAGACAAACCCACAGAAAAAGAAAGTAGATCTGTGGTTACCAGGGGCTATGGGGGAAATTGGTAAAGACTACTCATAGGCAACAGGTTTCTTTTCAGGTAGATGAAAATGTTCTAATATTAAATAGGTGAGGATTATACAGCTCCGTAAAGATACTAAAATATCACTAAATTGTATCATTTCAATGGGTGAGTTATATAATACAAGGATTTTATCTCAAAACTGTTTAATCTTACAAACTAAAGAAATCAGACAGATGCAAACAAGAATTAAAATATAACCCATGGAAAAATATTATGTCTGTTTTGCTTTGTTTATAAGTGAACTCACTATTTAACATTAAATAAATCAAACCACAAATCTCCTGTGTGGGAAACAGACTGGACAGGAAAAACTGATTGTGTCCTGAAAGAATTCAGATTCTCACTGAAATGGACTCAAAAGTTCTTAAAAACTGACTCAGATGAAAGGAATCAATAACCAACTGCTGTCTTAGCCACATTAAAGCCTTTTAAGGAATAACAGCCTTTAAAAATGAGCATCCAACATGCAATTTAGTGGTAAATATGCGAACATCCGGAGCAATAACTTCGCCTAAAATTTTACTCACTCAATTGCCAAAAACATTACCTGTAAGCTTTCAGGATCCTCTGAGCAATGGCGTCACCCACCTTGTTGAACACAACTTTGTCATCAGCACAGCTTATAAAAAACTGGTTCTGTGAAGAAAAAAAAAACAGCTAAGTAATGAAAGTACACCGATTTTTTTCTTTTTTTTTCTTTTAAACAGGGTCTCACTTTGTGGTTGAGGCTGGCTCTGAGCTCAGCCTCAAACTCACATCACAGCAATCCTTCTGCCTCTGTCTCCTGAGTGCTGGGATTACTGGTGTGAGCCACCACACCCAGCCATAACACACACTATGTTATGTGGTTCTGATTGCTGCTGTTCGTGAGTCTCCACACCCAATATTGTTGTATGTGGTTACTGGGGATCGAACCTGGGCCATTCCACTTGCAAGACAGGCACCAGAACCACTGGGCTAAATCCCGTGCCCTACACCAATATTTTTAAAAGTATCACATAGTAGGGCCGGGGATTTAGCTCAGTGGTTCCGGCGCCTGTCTTGCAAGCACAAGGATCTGGGTTCGATCCCTGGTAACCACATAATAATACTGGGCGTGGAGACTCACCCCAGCAGCAACCAGTACCACATACCACAGTGCCGGGCGTGGTGTCTCACGCCTGTAACCCCAGCACTCGGGAGGCAGAGGCAGGAGGATTGCTGTGATGTGAGTTGGAGGCTGAGCTCAGGGCCAGCCTGAACTACAAAAGTGAGACCCTGTCTCAAAAAAAAAAAAAAAATGTATCACATAATAGACATGTTCTGACCACTGAAGTTGCACCAGAAATGTAAATAACACAGAATGAAAAACCTCTCCTGATTTGCATCTTGCACAAGTTTAGATCATTGATCACTTATTGTGTCCCACTCTAGAAGATGGCCACATTATTATAAGTTGAGAACTTGTAAGTTACACTCTTAGAGTGCTATGGACATCTTAAAATTAAGGTTTTTTTCAGATTCATACATTGTGTAATTGTTCATGATTTAAACTTATAATATTGGCATAAATTTCCTGTGCTAATTATTTTTTTAGCAAGGTAGATACCAGAGGCCTGGTCTACTACTTTATATCCTTTTTCCAGTATATCTTTATGTCTGCTTTTACTTTGTTCGTGTCTCAGATTATTTTGAACTTTTATTTTAAGCAGTTTCAAAATTCTTTTGTTAAGTATGCTGCATCTATAAGTAAACTAATAAAATAGAAAAATAAGAGATATATTTTTTCCTCAAAGCACTTCTTCTATTTATGTGTCTTTAAAACTGATACTAGAAAACCAGCATGACATTATCATAATGGTATAAAATTCTTATTGCTCTGTAAAAAAAAAGTTAAAAATCAGAGATAAATAGTATAAATACTATGTGTCCAAAGAGATTGCAGACTGTTATAATACATCTATAATTTCTAAGGAGAGTCACCTCAAAGTAATATTTGATTATCATCTTGAGGTGCAAAGACGTACATGAGCATCATCCCTCTGCAGTATTATCATTATACAAGCTTTTTCATTTAAGTACACAACTTGCAAAATACCTCCAGAATACAAACTTATAGGAAGATGTGCAAAAACTCCTTTAAGATTGTGGCTTGCCTTCATGCATTGAACGATTGAAATCTCAGTGGCAGCCAAACTATATTGTTCCTGAATTCATATTATAAAGAAGCTCTACATTCCTCAGCAGTGCTAAACATAGATTGGCCACATGTCATGTCCTTCACTTCTTTTTTGGAAGTCAATAGTGTAAACCAATCATCTAACTTGGTCAGGGGAGTCTCTGAGAGGTCTATGTCTATGGTCAGATACATGTACTTGGTATTCTTGACCTTATTTCATACTATGCTCATATTTATAAGAAAAGTTAATATTAATACCAGTAAAAAGAGATAAAGCAAAATGACTCTGGCTAATAGGTGAGTCAGCTTAAAGTCTTACTTCATTGTGGTAAAACTATCAAAGTTAGTAATACTAATAGTATTACTAAATATTAGCCTGTATGTAGAGTTCACTAACTGCTCCACTAATGTCCTATATCTGTTGCAAACAACCACCTAGGATATCACATTGCATTCAGCTTGCCGATATTTTCATTTAGCTTTCTTTTTCTTTAGGTCTGAGAAATAAAGCTCCATTTCTTTGCTGTCTGTCTTTGACGACATGTCATTGTATTGGGGGTTGTAGGATGAAGCAGGAGTCCAAGGGAAGTAGATATGGCTAGAATGATTCTTCTCAGCTAACCTGCTTCTCCCCAAACATTTGTTTTATTGGATGGAAAAGAAGAGCTAGAATAAAGAAGGGAGACATGCTCTGATTTATTTTTTCCATTACTGTGACTTTTTAATTTTCTCAAGGTTTTTTAAGTATGCTGAACTATTTTTATACCCACTATGAAGAGAAATTAAAATTCTCAAGCTAAATTTTTAAAAAATGTTCTCAAGGGCTGGGGATTTAGCTAAGTGGTTCCAGCACCTGGCTTGCAAGTGCAAGGACCCAGGTTCGATCCTCGGTAACCACATACAATAATGCTGGGTGTGGAGACTCCATCCACCAGCAATCAAAACCACATACCACAGTGGCAGATATGGTGGCTCATGCCCGTAATCCCACCACTTGGGAAGGGAGGCAAAGGCAAGAGGAATGCTGAGTTTGAGGCTAGCGTGGGCTCATAGTGAGCTCAGGGCCAGTCTGAACTACAAAAAAATAAAAAATGTTCTCAGATTTTCTTATATACTCTGTGCATAAACTCTAACATCAGGAAAAAAAAAACACTTTATAACAAAATGTAATCCACACAGGAATGTAGAAGGTGACTCACCCATAGAACACAACATTGAGTTAGAAAAACTCATCCCATACTTTCTACTATAAATTTGTACTTTTGTATAATAGTAGCCAGTTAGCTGTTTCATCTTAGTAGCTGCTCTGGGGGCTACAGGAAACAATCTTTGTTTTTACTCACATGGTACAATGAACAGCATGATGTGTGCATGTGTGCAAAAGTGTCAAAGTGGGATTTTTACCCATATAATGCTCAGTCTAATAGTTTTTGCTAATATTTATCTGAGCATCATGGGGTGTGGGGGTAAAACATCCACGTCATCCTGTTATGTAAACATGGGTATGGTTCACAGTATCTGCACATGGGGACCGCAGGAACCCATATTTGCATTCATCCACTTGGAAGATGAATGGCAAGGTATGCACAGGAGCTCCAAAACAGCAAAGGGTATGCATTTATGTTGTCCAATTCAGGACAATGGCACATGAGACACCAGATTTGTAAGTTTGGGAGGTCAAAAGTGAATCATCAGGTGACTCATGCACAAATGATGACCCTGGCTGTATAAGTCAAAATTTCTATAACAGTGATACAGACTGTTAAGGTGATGATGAAGACTTCCCTGACTCAAATGATGAAGAAAACAGCAATGATAATACACACTTGACTAGTTAAAATGGTACAAAATGGTCATGCAACCAAACAGAACAATCTAATGTTAGAAGTATGTCTGAAAATATAGTGAGGATCTTGCCAGGAGTGAAACTTATTGGAGAGAATGACAGCACTGCCATGTAATGCTGGAAATTGTTTATAACAGACAAAACACCACAAGATGTTGGGAAATACACAAATGATGAAATATAAGTAAAATGTTCTATACGTATCAATAGATATACTAAAAAATGCGCTTACTGACATCTCCCTATCTGAACTGAAAGAATTCATAGGTCTGCTGAACATAGCAAGGCTTTCTCATGGTAATCACAGGAATGTAGACTTCTGAATGTGAAAGACTTAATGGTTGTGGGTTTGAGGTGTGTAGAATAACCATGATATTGAGATTTGGTTTCCTTCTTTCTGCCAAGAAAGAAAAAGAAGTGATAATTTGTTTACTATCTGCTCACCATTTGAGAATTCTATTTCAAAAGGTCAAGCAATTTATGCACCATCTGAATACATGATTACTGGCGAACATCTTGCAGTATTTTACGGTCACTATGGGTTTAGGTAGTATATTAGGGTGGTGTGGCATTTACAGTTCTATGAAGAGAAAGAAAAGGAGTAGTAAAGGCAGAGTAGATGTTGCTGCTGAATTATGCAAGACTATGATGTCACCTGAAACACAATGCTGTAGCCAATAGTTTTATTTTACTTGATCCTAAACAGGTATGGCATAAATAGTTGGATAGTTTCCAAAGAAAATAACAGTACAAAATATCACAGAGAAATTTTCTTAGAGGACTGGGACTAACTTATAAGAGATCATTTACAGCAGATGTTTTTACCCAGAGAACTACACAAAAAGGTGCAATATCACAGAGACCTACTGCCATAGCAAGAGAACCCAAAAGATGTCAACTGTCCCTACAAGACAGGATAAGAAAAACAAAGCTATGTACTATCAGTGTAGGCAGTGCTCACGAACGAAATATGCAGATCTCATGTGTGAAGACTGTCTTGAGTGTGACAGTTGTCAGTTGAAGTAAAGATTATTTCTGTGGTAGACTTTTGTTTATATTTACATTGCACTTCACATAGGTTTTTAATGCTGATATTATCTTTTAGATTTTGTAAGCAAATAGATAGATGTGAAAATGTTGATGTCTATTCTAAACACTCATTAAATATTTGATGTTTTATTTTATTGGTGTCTTATTTTCATAGTAAATACACATTATACAATATAGTAAGAAGCTCCTAACAAAAGAAGAAGACAGAGGGATGACAAGAATGGACTGCCACACAGGAAAGGAAAGCTAAGCACATGTGCTATCAATGTGCAAACATTATTTTTGTTGTAGAGTTCTACTGTATGTTTATTGTAGTTCATATAAAAATTTATTTCTGATGTTTTCTCTTTATAAACATGTACAGAGCTGATATGAAAATGTTGGTGTTTATTTCTGAATAAGCAATATTAATAATTTAATATTTTATTTTATTGATATTTTATGTTCTTGTTAACTACACACTGTATAAGAACCCCTTGATAAGAAAGCAAGAACAGTGAGATGTCAAATATGTCCTACAAGGAGGGCAAGGAAAACAAAATATGTGTGTTGTCAGTGTAAGCAATACATGTGTATGGAGCATGCTGTTGTCATGTGTGAAGATTGCCTTAAGTGTGATAATTTAAGTGAAGATTATTTGTATTGGAAAATTATATTGGTATTATTTTCTGTAGTTCATATAGAAATTTATTTATGATGTTATCTTTTACGTTTTGTAAGCAATCACACAGCTGATATGACAAGGTTGATCTTATAGGTCAGAGATAGGTACATATTGCATCTTTTCTCTGGTATGAGAAAATAAAGATGTAAATGAGTCCTAGAATTGTATGTTATATATTGTGAAATAGAAAATGCTCAAAGTAAAATAGGGTGAAGGGGGAAAAATAATGAGATTATAACAAAAAAGTAAAGAAACAAATTTTATCTATATGGGGGGGTGGTAGGGTGGGTAGAGTTATGGGAAAAAATGAGAATTAAGTTGTGTCTTATACTGGTACAAATCCCCATTATGGAGTGCAATCATGATGCGTTTATGTAATGTACCAATAAAGATAACAAAAAAGAAAAGGTTGATGTTTATTTCTAAACATACAATACAAATTCAGAATTTAATACTTTATTTTACTGATATTTTATGTTCCTCTTAAATTGCATTTTACTACGTTTTAATTGTAGTTCATATAGGAATTTCTGTTGTTATTTTTTAGACTTTCTATACCATAAGATAATTGATGTTGAAAATTTTGATGTTTTCTTATAAATTCAATAATCATTATTCAATACTTTATTTTTTATATTTTTTCTATTAAGTATTCATTATCTAATATGCTAAAATTCATGAAATTAAAATTAATAATTCATCAATAAAAATATTCTAAAATTAAATGTGGGTATTATAAACACATGACAATGTGCCTCTAATATAAAATTTTCTCATATACTCCCCGCACTCCAATGATCCTCAAACTAGTGACATCTAGGGCCATCTAGTTTAGCAATTTACCTTCATGTGTGCACTGTTCTGAAATAGCACGCCTACCACTTAAGCCAAATCAAAACCTACACATGCATGTTGGGGGATTTCTAGTGAGTAATATTACAGTTAGTTCATACATTTTAATAGCAAGGATTTAGAAGACTCTTATTATAGTCTTGAGTTAATGACAATGAAGAGTGAATTCTGAGTATGTTGTGGAGTTAAAGACACAAGTGAAATGAATCTGCAGTTCTCCAGCACTCATTTATTGGTTCAACATACACTTATTGTTCATTACACACTGAAAACTACTGCAGGTCTTAAATTGGAGTCTCTACAATCTCTGTGTGATATTTATAGGAAGTAATTCCTTAAAATGTACATGAGCAGGACTTACTTCGATATAGATATAGTGCTTGCTGTTCTCTATCACGTAGATGTAAGCACTGTGGATAGACTCTTCATGGTACTTTATACCAGCAGACCAATCAGCAGCAGAGCGGAGCAACTGCAAGGCAGCAATCAGCAATGAGCGAACATCAAACAGTGGAGACAACATAAGACACATTCATGCAATGGCATCCCTCTTTTTTTTCTTTTAAGCAACTGAATGATTATAGCAATTTAACTATAATATGTGGACCAAGTGGAAGTTAGTGGCAGGGCACTGCTAGTGGGGAAGAGGTGAGATGGAAACTAGTTCTTGTTATGCATTCTATAAAGAAGGTGCCCAGCAAGAAAGCACATCTTAAAATATACCTTCTTCCTCCCAGGTTTATTTTTATTCAAAATTGGAAACCGAAACTTTGTTTGTACAAAGTATTTCTGAAGTACCCTGTCTGGCGGCTGCAAGTTATGTAATCTTTTATTCTTCCTACGAAAGTCTCCCAATTGCAAACAGCCCTGTAATTTTGGTGCATTTATTAATAGCAACCATTGCCATTCTCAAAAGTGTCCTGGTTTAGGCTATATAGGATAGTCACTCAACCTCTGACTTGATAACTAATTATTCCTTGTCCCAAAGTTTAACGTTAATCAAGTTAATAAATTCTGAAAGGTAGTATTTTTAGTTATGTAATCTGGATTCTGCCTTTAATTAACTGTCTAATCATAGGCATATTATATCAATTCTAAAATTTCTCAGGATGACTATAATATAAATGCAAGAGTAGGTAAGAAAATTGAAGCTCAGATTGGTGAAATAACTTGCATCTTATCATGGAAGCCTGAAATTTCCTCTTACCATTCCATATCTGTGACCAACATACTATACTGCCTGTTTTTACCATTTTACCATACCTGTGTGTTATACCAATCAATTTGGAGTTGACCTCTGCACCTTAACTTAAACAGATCAAAGTGAGGCTCATAACCACTTACCCTAAACAGTTCCCCTGTTCAAATACCCTGTTGTCCAGAGATATGCCATCATTTTATCAGGCTTTAAAGTTAGTGCAACCTTAAAAGGCTTTTTGGCAAGACTCTCTTCAGTGTCCATATCAAATCATGTATCTGGTTCTATTTATTCTTTGGATCATTTATCAGATTCACCCTTTTCTGATCCCTTATACTGTATCTCTCTGTTCCACGACTCACCTGCTTCCTCTTAACCATCAAGAGCTTTGGACAGCAAAAGCTTTGAGTTCAGACATTTGCATGTAGTCTAATACACTGCTGCTGAGCAGGATTGTCTGTATTCAGATCCTATCTTCATTCTTACTATTTATCTTGATCACAATTCTTTTTCATTTTTTGTATTATATTTGTTCTATAAAATGGAGTATCTACTTTGTATTGTAGAGATAATTGTAGCCACAACCTAACAGCTGGTAAGTGGATACAGATGTTATTATTAATAAGAGCATTAGGGGTGGCATTGGAACAGCGGCAGGTCTGAAGATGTGGCAGAATAGATAGTAGCTATGTCTAGGGGACATGGAAGGCTTTGCATGGCTTTCTCAAAAATAAGTACCCACTCACTGTCTCTTTTCCCCAGCATTATTTAGTGGTGCAGTATGTTAGCATATAGCAAGTCTTCTGGTGAGAACTTAGCAACATTTTTTAAACAACTTCAGATCACTATCATAATAAACTTGCTATTGCTGACCTGAAATGAATGTTGAAATGTAGAAAGCCAACTGAAGTTAAAAGCAAAAAGAATGGCCTTTTACTTTTCAGGAACATTTAAAGTAATCTAATACATAATCAATGTTATGTGTTATACATAAAGCATCTGATCAAATCATTATTCTAACTGATAATATTTAGAAACTGAATCTGCAAGGCTATTGAAATGCAGAACTAGTACTTGCATTTCAGTAGTTTTACAAAGAGTAATTCAGAAGTGATTAGTTATGGGTTGTATCTAGATCTGTGTGGATTATGTCACCTCAAAGCCTCATGCGGCTGTAGGTGGGACTTTATGGAGGTGGCTAGAACTAGGGTATGTGATACTGGGATGAAATGTGTGATTCTAGGAATAAGAAAGGTCCATCCTGGGTTTTGAGTAGCAACATTTGAAAAGAAGATGGCTTGGAAAGGATAGAAGGGAATGGCAGGCTGTTTCTGTTGCTGTCACTTGCTAGATGCTAGTTTTTTTTTTTTTTTCCTCTACACTGAAGCAAAACAACTACAGACTAAAACATCTACAAACTATAAGCCATAATAAACCATTGCTCCTTCAACTTTGGGTGCTGGATATTTTGTCTCAGTAATGAGAAAAGAAAGATATGGTTCAAAATAACTGATTGTGCCATCCTCTATGTTTATTTAACTAATATGTTATACTGTGTTACTATGAAATATCTCATTTCTAAACATTTTAGTTCATGTTATCTGATGAATATGTGCAATGAAATTGGAATATTTACTATTGAACATGAATAGTCAAATACCACAGAAGAAGGCTCATAAGGAAAATGTAAATTAAAAAAGATCCAGAGTGGGCAGAAGATTTAGTTCAGTGGTCTCGGAGCCTGCCTTGCAAGTGCAAGGGCCTGGGTTTGGTTCCAGTAACCACCTAACACAATACTGGGTGTGCAGACTCACGCCCACCAGCAGTCAGAACCACATACCACAGTGTTAGGCATGGTGGCTCATCTCTGTAATCCCAGCAGTCAGGAGGCAGAGGCAGGAGGATTGCTGTGAGTTCGAGGCTGAGCTCAGGATCAGCCTGAACTACAACGAAAGACTCTCTCTCAAAAAACTAAAAGATCCAGAGTAAGAAATATCTTGATTTTTCCCTCATCTTCTAAGAACTACATTATCATTCATCAGATAGAAATAACAAAGTTTGAACAGAAATTTCAATTTCTATCTATTCACATTTGTATTAAATACTGAGTTTTGTAACTAAGGAACATGGGGTTAAAAAATGTGGGCTACACTGAAAAGATTCTTATGGTACACATTCCGATGCAATTCTATATAACTCTGGGAACAATGTGTAAAACTGCAGTGGATACTAGTGAGACAAGCATTCAAGACCCTGTCATAGCTTTGTACTTCCACCTCTTTCATACTAGACAAGTTGTTTCAAGGTTATGGAGGCTGTTTCTTCTACTGCACAACTGAAACCTCTCTCTGTCTTCCCCTTCTGTCGCTCTCTCCCAAAGCTGCTAGACAGAAAATAATGCATCCCACAAATGTGCTAATGATGGGGCATGACAGTTTGTAGATATTGTAGATGTGGAGTGTCTATATCTGTAGAAATTTATTGGCAAAGTCTATAAATTACCAAAGGTGGTAATATCTTAGTCTATTCTCGCTCTCAAAATTTTCTCTGATTCAATGAGTCAATACACATCTTCACACAAGATAAAATTTAGGAATGTCAAATATGTGTCAAACTTGCACGTTATATCTAATCAGTTTAAAGTCGCTTCCTGGACAGCTCTGTTGAAGAGAGGATTCTTAGAACAGTGGGGTAGAAATTTCAGGTTAATTATCAGCAGCTGCTCTGACTTAAGACCATGAAGGTCACATATCTGTCACTTTTCCAGTAAAGGATCACAGTGACTCTGGTCCTTCCTATAGGCATTTCATGTTTAAAATAAGTCAAGCTGTCCACCAAAAGAAGGTCATTCTGTGTATCAGTCTGTCAGAGCACATAAGCAAAAGAGGGAGGATGGCTCCCTGATGCCTCCAACACTGCCCAGTCCAGTGTGGACCTGGGAGTGGGTAACATGTATCTTGAGGTATTCAGTGTTAATCGGCCTTACTGCTTGAGGACTAACTCCCATCCTTTATTCACATGGAAAACTCATTTAATTGGAAAAATAATCATGATTTGTCATCAAACTTGAAAGATGTTTTTTAAGCAATACAAGAAAAAAAAATAACTTGGAATTATTAGTCATTTCTAATTAGTTAAAATCTGTCTACCACCCCAAGAAAATAATGAATTTCCTTTTTGGTCTGTCTGCATTCTTGAACCATGGAACTCCAAAGTTATGTAAAAATTAACTTCATTGCAAGATCTAGGGAATTTTTGTCACTATTCAAAAAGTCAAACACATTTGGATTGAATTCTTTTGTTCTTTTCAATGTAAGTTTCACCCTTTTATTTATTCTTCACTGACCTGACCAACTTGTCTTGTGTTTCCTGTTTCAAACCAGTGTCACTGAGACAAGCCTCAGGCTCCACCCTCCACGTGAATAAATGTGGCTTATTCCACATGCCCTGAGACTCAAATACAACCCATACTTTCCAAACCTCAAGCTGCAATATATAGTTATAAAGTTATGAAAATAGCATGTTTCTGATTTTATGGTATAGTCTCAGTATGTAACTAGGGCCAGTCATTTTTCTTTGTACTCTGTCCAAATTTTTAACTTAAACGATAGCTTTCTTTTTAACCACCAGTCCTACCCCACTCAGAGGATGGACTCAAGTCAAATGTATAGGCTAATTATTACAGATTTCTTCTAGAAGGAAAACTTTTGGAAGTTTCTTAGATTTTATCCTTAGTTTCTCTCTTTTCTCTCACCACAGTACTTCTATTCCCTATAAATTCAACAAATATCTTAATTCCTATTTATTTTCTTAAGCATCCGAGTCCATATGGCAATGGCTACCAAGGGAGAAAGCACTTTCTCTGGGTCCCCCAAGCACAGGCTGGCATCTGTGTAGAAGCTCCCAAGTGATTTGAGCTGAGGAGACAGGGAAGAGCTTAGTTTATCAGTTCTTATTCTATGCTGTAGAAGAATACAGCAGGGAATGAGATGGAGAAACTGATCCACAGAATGTGGCTCACCCTATCAAGCTCTCTCTTCTCACAACTTTTTTTTTAGTTGCATGTCAGCCCTTTGTGTCAAAATGTACAATTATTCACTTATGCTAAGTCTTTGAATCAAAAGAAGAAGTCAAACTTGTGGCTGAAGGAAAGAAAGTAAAGATAGGTTTTGGAAAATGTGACTTTAAGGGAGAGAAGTTCTAGGAAAAAAAATATCTAGTTGGGGGTTGTTGGAAGCCAGGCAGATATGTAGAGAGGCAGCCAACAGGAGATATCAAAAGGCAAGGACATGCAACTCTGTTTCTGGAACCTCGGTGGTTACAAGGCTAGGGTTTACTGGAAACAACTGCCACCTTTGACAGATGCATCAGGTGCTGAAACAAGACAGTTTAGGATGGTGTGTCATCTCTACCACTACATTTATGGTAACCTCTCAAAGCTTTAGTTTTAAAATAAGTGGGGAGGATACAAGTACAGTTTATAAGTTCATGAAAATAAAATTAGCTAAGCCGCAAAAAGCTTAGCACAGTGCTAGACACAAAGCAAATGGTCCCTGTTCAGCATGAGCTCCTGCTGGCCACGACCCAGGTTAACACACATAAACCTGCTGCTGGGTGAAGACCCCATCACCCTCTAGAGGAAAAAGCTGTCGAGTTCTTATTAGAACTGCCATGGAGGGGAGAAGGAGAGCAGTGGTTGGATTCTTTCCATCTTGCCTTTCTACCTTACTCTCTCACATCAGTCTGCGGTGTCACACTGGTGTCCTTTGTAACTGGCATTTGGATTGCCATTTGGATGTTGTTCCCAGGGTGGGAACAAAATTTTCCAGGAATAAAATTTAAATGTCATTTACTTGACTCTAAATATTCTTTTCTTTTCTCCCTTTCTACCTTCTTTCCTCCTTCCCTTTCTTGTTAACAGCCCCGAAAACATGACTCTGATGGAATTATTTTTCTCAATACAGAGAAATATAAGTACAGATTCTAAGCACAGTTGTCTAAGGGATGATCTTACCAACAAGCTGTCCAATTTAATAAAAAGGACTGTTCCATGTATCGATACCACGCTGAAGCCGATGTGGCACTAGCCATTTTCTTTTCTCTTAACTCTGCAGAGATTCCAGTCAAAAATGTTATATTAAGAGTTCATATTTCAGTGCAGTCATGACCTCTGAAGGGTTGCAAATGTGTCAGATACTTGGTCAAGCATCTGAAATGGCAACGAGAGTGGTCTGGAACCTGTTTTTTCTTACTAAAGAGAAGACGTGTTTTACGCATAAGCAGCCTCAGAACTGCCTCTCTCACTTCCTCCCTGAGCCGGGCCTGTTCCTGTTGTACCTTCTCCAAATGCTCTTGGCAGCCTTCTGCAGATTATTTCTGAAGTGTTGGTGAAAGCTGCCGCAGTCAGCTCTCAGGTCTGGATGACTTTTTCAGAAGAGGTGATCTGTGCTGGTGGGGACATGTGTTCATTCTGCCAGACACCATCCCCCTTCCTTCCCTAAGTGTCTCTGCCAGCCTATTGCAGAAAGGTGTGCTCGATGTTTTCATAGTCAAAGATTCACCAGGGCCTTTCTGCAGTTAAAAGAATGACATGAATTGTACCCACTATTTACTTTATCATATCAAATATTCTTTCTCTTCATTTCAATAAGTACACGGTATAAAAATTTGTATCCATAACTAGGTGGTCTTGGTGATCTTCATATCCTTTGTTGCAAACTCTGAAAGTTTAAAATGGCAAGTACTGCTAGAACACAAACTGCTATACTCTACTAAGTGCTTTGCAGGTATTGGTTCATTAGTCATCTCACTAGTCATTCTCATCACTAGTCATCATTCAAGTGAATGGAGCAGACGCTATAACTCCCTCTGCTTCACAGATGAGGGAAACACATGCAGAAGCATAGTCATTTCCCGAGGTTACACTGCTGGCTAAGACAGGAAAGCTGGAATTTTAATGCACTCTTGACTAAAATCTACTTTCTAATTCATACGTCATATTTCTTCTTTGCACTCAAGCTCTAAATTCTGTTATGAAGCAATCATGTTTAAAAACACTACGCCAGGGC
>PVIR01003876.1:0-49378 GCA_004026965.1 Petromus typicus | reverse complement strand
TCTTATGATGATGGTCCTATGATAGCCACGAAGGTGAAAGTGAAATGTGATGAAAAAAACCCTTAAAACTTAAGTAGCCTACACAGCAGGGTCCTATCTCCTTACCCCTTCTGGATTCTTTCCAAAACTAGAGATTGGTCTGGACTATTGTTCTCACTTCCTGGGTGCAACACATTGCGATGTCTGTGACAAGATAAACGTTGTCGGCCAGTGAACAACAAAGAAAGTGAAGCAATACTGTGGTCAGATGTTGCCACAGAAGGAGGAACACAGCAGGGTACAGTTTTTTTTGTTGTTGTTTTTCTAGTTCTTTCAGACTTTTCTATCTCCAAAATGATTCCCTTCCTGGTTTCGTCTACTGTTGTCACAATTAAAATTATTTTAAGACTTATGAAAATTGGTAGGGTTCTAGATTTTGCTGGGTCCAATGCTTTTTAAATTGAGGATGGGGTTTTCTATGCAAAAGAATTATCAATTTATCTATAAAAGATTAATATTTATCTTAAGAGTGGCCTGAGGAAGTAAGAACTTCCAGTCCTGCACAGGCTGGATTCAAGAGTGAAGGAGGTAGAATTCTGAGAGCGAGCAGCTCATTCTGCGTGTCATGTCCTTCACTCCAGTTAGTCAGAGGGCACATTTTACTGTCAGACTTAGACAATGAAAATTGAACTGTGAAAATACCAGATTTCAAGGACCAGAGGGATAGAAAGAAATTAAAATCTTAGAATGTGAAAAGCCATCAATTATGTCTTATTTTCTCATTTACCATCCTTTGTAGTATTTGCCTCATTGCTGACATGGAGGTAAACATATTTTAATTTACTTCAGTATCTTGGTTTTCTCTTGAGGGTCTACAGCAAAAAAGCCTGATTATCAAGTTACATTTCTAACTAGTGGCTTCTATTTCTATTTAGTTATAAATATAACTACTTCATAAATTAAAGGGTGTAGTTAAGGTGTGTTTTATTTTATCAGGGACCCTAACTATATCACCAGGACTAAACAGAAGGTAATTAATACTTACAATGATAGTGCATGTATGAAAGGTGCTGAATGAAAAGCTTCCTTTTAAATATATGAAGGGACTAAGGATATGACTCACACCAATCATAGAGCTTTCAAATAAAATAAAGAGGATCAAAGAGTGGGAGTTAATTACTGAGGCCACCTGCTGCGGTTTTAGCATGTATATGATATTTAACTGAACAATTTTCCTGTGTTTCCAGAAGCACTGCCTAGTAACACTTTTATGTACTTTATTATACCTATTATCAAGCTGCAAAGATTATATCACCCAAAAGAGACCCGCCACTGGGGCTGCCAGAGTCCTTCGTGACCTTGGTATTGTCCTGGCCCATCATATGTGTCTAATTCTTCTCTGGAGACTTCATCAGTGACACAACGAATTAGCATTCATTTTCTCCTTATCCCTACTTTTTGGGCATATTCTAGCCATCATGTCCCTTTCATCTTTCCTCAGAACTATCTCAGCATCTGTCCCTTTCTCCTGTAGGGCTTCAGTGGATGGCGGAATAACTTTAGCGGCCTTGCTTCTCACCCCTTGTTTTCAGTCCTTCTCTAGTCTAAAAGTTCTCCCATATGTATAAACTTTAAGTCCAAATGTGTTTATTAAGAGAGAAATAGACAAGAAGAAATAAAACAAGAGATCTTCCTCAATCAAATAATCTTGAGAAATGTTCCCACTCTATCACTATTTAACAGTTTCAAAATATATTAGCATAACAAAGGCATAAATGCATCCTATATTAAAGAAATCTGCAAAAATTTATTCGGCCATGCAAACACTCACTTTAAGGCACAATTCACTTTAAGAAATTCTGCTCCTGGGGCCCGGGATATAGCTCAGTGGTTCTGGTGCCTGTCTTGCAAGCGCAAGGACCCGGGCTCGATCCCAGCAACCACATAACAATACTGGGCATGGAGACTCACCCCAGGAGCAACCAGTACCACATACCACAGTGCCGGGCATGGTGACTCACGCCTGTAATCCCAGCACTTGGGAGGCAGAGGCAGGAGGATTGCTGTGATGTGAGTTGGAGGCTGAGCTCAGGGCCAGTCTGAACCACAAAGCGAGACCCTGTCTCAAAAAGCCTTAAAAAAAAAAGAAAAAAGAAAAAAGAAATTCTGCTCCTAAACTGACATTTAGGAACAAATATTTTATGAAGATAGTCCTAAATGTCCTTGAGTTTTTGTTTGATTATATTAAGACAAGTTAATCTTCATAAAATATTCATGTATCATGTTCCTTTACAGTTTTAAAAAGAGTTCTCCTTCTCCACTGTTGGTGGAATTGTAGACTGGTACATCCACCATGGAGATCAGTCTGGAGATTCCTCAGATACTTGGGATTAGAGGTCACATTTGACCCTGCTATTTGCCTGCTGGTTTGTATATGAAAAAATTAAAAGTATCATAACACAGTGACATATGTGCACCCATGTTTATAGCAGCACAGTTTGTAAATGGCTAAATCTTGGAAGTAGCCCAAATGCCTATCAACAAGAGATTGAGAAAAAGAAGATGGGAGGGTTTTTTTAAATAGAGTATTAATCAATCACAAAGAATGATAAATTAGATACATTTATAGCTAAATGGAAGCACCTTGAGGTCATACTCTTAAGTGAAATAAATAGGACACATATATATATAAATGCCATATTATTTCTCTAATATGAGAAACTAGAGGTGTAAATGAAGTTCAAAATGTATTATAGGTATTGCAAAATAGGAAGAAAATGTTCAAAAGGTAAGGGGAAGCAAAGGAAAGCAAAGAAGAAAAGAAAAAATTGATAAAAACAAGAAATGGAAACAAAATTAATGTATACAGGGGACGGGAGTTGTAAGGAAGGCAGCAGAATGGGGGAAAATGAGATACATCATGTACAAGTACAAATTCTCAATGATGAATGTGGTCATAATGCATTCCTAAAATCCAATAAATGCAGTAACGCTCCAGGGCTAGGTCTAAGTTCACCAAGCGAACACTCCATGTGGCCTATGTGTTCTAGCTTAATTATCTGCTCTCCAAGAATGAAAGATTTGCTAGTGTTAATTCCTTGTCCTCTGCTCAGGGAAGTTTATTCCTTAGAGGGGAAACCTGGTCTGTTCCTCCTGTTTGCCAAACTTTTATAGCACATTAATTCATACTTTCAGAAACCTTATTTTGCACTGTTTACTGAATTTTTTAACAGCAAAGTTTTTTCTCCCCAGCCAACTTTCTAGGGGTAAAGAACTGCTTTTCTTCTGCCTGCTCAGTACCCATGCATGCTGTGAAGACTATGGTACAAACACAGAGTGCTCAGCAAACACGAGTTTCAGTCAGTGAGTGCGCAAGTGAATGAGTGAGCTCTGTTAATCAAATCAACGGTGTTTGTAGATCCTGAGTTTGTGATGCACGTCGTCAGAGAAAGCCACAGGAATGGAGTGGCTGTTTCACTTGTCCTAAAGTGACCCAAGCAATGTGATAAACAGTGCCTGATTCTGCTTAAGCACTAGGAACATGGCTGAAACTTTCCAACCAAGAAGCTTATTTCAATCTAATTTTAGTTCTTAATTAGCCAAATGCCTTTCAGTGGCTTTTTTTTAAAAAAAGGAATAGGAATTTGCTTCACAGAGCCACAAAATTATACTGCATCCTGTTGATCATTTCAAATGACACATAAGAAATTTCATACCCAGTAGGGATCTGGAGGCTTGTCTTGGGCCACCCTATCAATTACTGACAGAGGTGAAGCTTGAAGCACTGGTCTACTGCAGTGTTACCCAATCTGCTCCTTTACTACCTATACATATTTAGATCATATGACAAATCATGAGAAAAGCACTGTTTAGGGGAAGATCGAGCAATCTGCCTCTGACGTCAGCAAAGTGGATTTAAGTAAGACATCCATTTTCGTACATATAATTTTATAAATGAAGGGCTTAAATTTGTTACTTTGAATTATGTGTAAGCAGGCACATGGATTTCAAACCCAAGATAAAAAAATAGAATAATAAAAAATAAACCACTTGAAAGGAGTACCTATATAAAAATTTAGTCATCTACTCTAAAAAGGTAACTAATTTAAATTTGGAGGCACACAGAACTATATTTTTACACATGAATTGATTAACATTTTATAAACTATTTGACTATTCTATATGAAGGAGTAAAAAGGTACACAAGTTAGGAGACAGAATAAAAATGTCAGTATTGGAAAAATAAGAATTTACCAATAATCTGAAGTTACATTAAAATTGAGATGGTGGACAACTTATTGAAGTTAATGGTTGTTAATTAAGTATCTGTTGAAAATGTATTGCTGAGGACAATGGAGTCTTGTGATCATTAAAGTTCCAGACTTAATTAATTATACATGTATCTGTCAGTCTTATTGGTAAAGTCCTCACAGATATCTTCTCATCCTGCTTCCCTGGTAAGACAGATGGATACTCAACCAATGTCTCTTCATTTCACCTTTCAACATTATAGACATGTATAAAATGAAAATAGATTAGATCACTTTTGAAGCACTTGTATGTTCTTCCCTGATTTGTTCTCATTCATGTATACACTATTATACATAGTGTATGTATAAATAAGCTTTAGAAAGATGCTAAATTTAATCTAATACAGGACATATAATACTAAATTCCACAAAGATCCACTCAGGTTTGTTTGGAAAAGTCCTTATTGAAAGACATGAAGCCAACATGATAGACTTTTAATCCAAAGGAAAGTTACCTAGTAGCACTTTGCAAGGAAGAAAAGCCAGGCTTACCTGTACACTCGTGTGGACAGCCCCAGGCACTTGGTATCTCAGGTCATGGGCTGTGCTCTGAGACTTCGGAAGCAGAAAAGGGTAAGAAAGGGACCGGTATTTTGGTTTCATAATCTAAAATTTTTTTAAAAGCATAAGAAAAGGAATTAAATGAGAAAAATGGTCTATTCTTCCCTGATTTATAATTAGAAAAAATTTCTAAGTGAAAAGCAGCACGTTACTTATTTTCGCTTTTTACTTCTCATGTTACTGGCTTTTAACTTTTATAGTAAGCATGTATTATTTTATACTTATAGAGGGTTAAATGTAATCATGTATTTTTCATGTTGTACTGGAGATTGAGTCCAAACAGCATAGAGCTGTTCCTTGGCCTTTTCTAAAAATTCCAAACTTAGACAAGGCCCCACTAAGTTGCACAGTCTGCCTCCACCATCTCCCTGCCTCAGTATCCTGAGGAGCTGACTTTACAAGTGTGTGCCACTGCACTGGGCTGTATGTTGTAGACATTTTTCTATAGCACTACATCATTTTTAACAAGTTCATAATAAAATAGAATGAAGAAGCATGATTTGTTTAGCAAATTACTATTAGTATTTTACCTATGCCTAATTTTACTTGCATTAGTAAAGGCAGTATCAAAATAAATTAACTTATTAGATTATTTCTTTAGCTTACATACCTGCAAATATTTTTGGATTAAAAATTGCAGAGATAACTTATTGGTGCTTTGCTAATTTCCCTTCCCAGAATAAGGAAGAAGAGTAATAAATACACTCACATCCATCTAGGTGTGGTGGCAAATGTCTGTAATTCCAGCACTCCACCAGGTTGAAGGAAGAGGATTCCAAACTTGAGCCCTGGCAACTTAGCAACTTTATGGGGCCTTATCTCAAAATAAAAATATTTTTAAGTGGACTGCAGATATACTCAGTGCAAAGGCCCTGGTCTCAATCCCTAGTACAAAACAAAAGGCTAAATATGGACATTAGTAGTGTTTTGAATCTTTGACAGTGTAGTATAGTAGGATAAAAGTTATACTGTTTTATTCATTCATCCTCTCTAAATTTTTGTTTAAACTATTTCCTTACAGCACCCACCAAATTTTATATTGTTTTAAATGATAAGTAAAGACAGACTTTAAACTGTAAACAGAATTGATTTAATTGCCTCAATTAGTAGGAATAATGCCTGCAGGAATAATGTCATTGCTTCACAACAATGGAAGCTGTGGACCAGACTCGTCTATGAGGCACAATCGAAGGTGCCTTTCTGAGAAAAGAAAGTGGGTCCTCTGGACAACTGCTCACCTCACTCAGAACAACCTGAAGAATCTGCTATCAGGATAAACCTGGTGAGATTCCAGGACCGCACAGGCCTACAGCTGAGCTCTGTCATCTAATCAAGACTCCTGTTCCCATAGTAACCCTCTACGTGGCTACTGAGCTCAGCTTACCCCTGCTGCATCAATAGTCAAAGTCCAAGATGTTAAAAGAATTAAAACCATAGGCCCTGATAGAAGCCTCCATACTCTCTGCACCTGAACTGTCTGTGGTGTAAAAGTTCTGGAACATTTTCTTTCTTTTTAATGCCGAGAGGCCCAAGCACTTTGACTAATGTCACCCAACAGTAGACAGTCTCACAGCTGTGACCACAGTAGCCCCTTCTTCCAACTCTCTCGGTTTCCCATAGACCTGGGGTTGCCACTCCTCATGTGGACCAAGTCACATGATTTTCAGTACCTTTGTGAAGTTCCATCGTTGGATGAAGTGACGTGCCACATCTCGAGCTGCCTTGCCATGGACCACAGAGGCAATGTCATGCCAGGGCATCCGGGGGGTAGAGTACCTGTCAATGAAATCTGCCCAGAGTACCGGGCAGGGGTCCGTTACTCAATTCTGTGCTGGGGCAGAGGTACTCTGATCCCAACTATGATAAGTAAAAGAAAACCTGTTGATACAATCTGTGCTATGTGCCTATTTCTTTGCTAGAGTAGGACATCTTTACAACTGAAGGAACACAGCCCCCTCCTCAGTATGCTTCCTTTTCAATCTGTTCACCACTAAGCAAGGCAGGATATGATGTGGTGCAAATTATGTAAAGCTGTGCGGTTTATATATTTTTCTTCTTTATCCTTTTCAAACAATGTCAAGCTGTGTAAGCAGTGCCCTCGCTAACTCCTCTTAGACAAATAAGCATGATAATAATCTAAAAATATGTCATTTTCATGCTGGAACACAAAGAGACAAAGCATAATGGGAGATGATCAAAGGCAGCCTGCCCTCTCGTGAAGCATTACAGATTATCTAGAATAGGTCTATATGAAATCTAAATGTTTCTCATAGGTTGGCTCCATTTTATGCACTTCTTTTTGTAAGAGAAGGAAAAGTCCTTAAATATATAAATAAACCATGTTTCTAAAGTTTTCCAAAATATTCAAAACTAAACAAAGGTGAAACACAGCAAAATAAAAAGCATTTAAATCACACACATGCATACCTGTTGAGATGCTCATAGATAAAAGGTGAACTATATCCTGCCACCACTTCCATGATACTCACCAGCAAAAGGTTTATCCAGTTGAACCCAGTCTTTGAAGACGAAGTTGCAGTAATCCTTCCCGTGCCAGAATCTGGTCTCCCCGTGGAGCTCTCCCACGCCAGTCTGCAAGCTGCGGATGGAGCCGGTGTCTGTGAACGTAGCAAGACCACTCAGAGGCTGTGGGTCAGGTGGGCTCCCAGGACAGGGGCTCACCTCACACTGATGGAACACCGAAACATGTCCTAACTTTTCTTATCACATAATGGGCAGCATGTGTCTACTTGATTGGAGGGGATGAGCTGACAAGGATTTACAGCTCCTGTAGGTTTATTCTTAGTAGCCCATTGGGTCAAACCCCACTTAATCATTTGTCAATCAAATGTAACATTCTTGGAGAATGGAACGGCTGTTTTCACCACCTACCTATCACAAGAATAAATGGATAAAGAACTCAGACAGTGAGATATGTGAGAACAAGCCAGGTGAGGTTGGAGGAACACGAGACAGGAGGTAAGAATTCAGGCTGTCTCTCCTTCCCCTCAATGGGGCGCACAGTCAATATGCAATTACTGTCTTCTGTATCTCAACAGAACCTCATAGGTACAGATACTCCTGGTTTTAGCATGGAATTGATTAGCTAGATGACACAAAGCTTTAGCTTTTTGGGTCAGAAATCCCTACTATGTAAAAGAAAGAATTTGGCATAAAAGACAGCTAAGATTTTTTGGTCTCCTAAGGTCCTATATTTCTAAAATCACAAAGGACGCTCACAAATAAAACATAATAACAGACAGAAGCTTCTGATTGAGGCACAAAAGCAGCAATCCAGTGCAGCATTTCACAACGAGATTTATGAGACCATTTTACTGAAGGGTAAATCTTCCAGTTAAATAGTTCCTAAATTTAGGGGGCACATTTACCATCAAGACAACAAAGCAGGATGACTAGCGGAAGTACAAACCACACATGCAGCAGTTGGCACATGAGAGGCACCTGACAGATATGGAACACAAAAACACTATTGCATGAATACAGGAAATACAAGCAGCCACTAAGTGATCTGGGCTGGTTGCCCCGCTGTCACATCCTACACACTCTCCCAGAACTGTCTTTATAAAATGCAGACCTGTTGCTGAGAAGCCTTCTGGGATCACCTGTAGCCTACAGGAGATTGGAGTCCAAAGGACTAGTGTCCATAGAAAGCTCTTCCCCAACTAATTCCAATCTTTCTGGTCCTCTTCTTCCTCCCACCCAACCCAAGCCCAGAATATCTCATTTTCACTGGATTTGGACAGGCCTGATCTGCTTTGCCTATGTGCCACTTTTGCCTGACATGCTTTTCTCTCCCTCTGGCCTGATTTCCTGGACATCCATCAGAAGCCACATTGTCTTTCACCTGCCCTTCATCCCTGTGGGGGATATCCTGGCGCTGTCCCAGCAAGAACACCAAGATGCCCTCCTGCCCCAAAGGAGTCTACCCAGTGCAGACTGTGTCCTTTACTGCCTGGCATGGTTACTGATGAGGCAATTAATAAACATTTGATCACCACACACAACTATTATATCTAGAAGTGAACAAATAACTTGCCAAAGGTTATAGAAATTTTCTATGAATAATACTCAAAGTGAAATAGGGTGAATGGGGAAAAATAATGAGATTATAACAAAAAAGAAAGGAAACAAATTTTATGTATATGGGGGGTGGTAGAGTGGGTAGGGTTATGGGAAAAAAATGAGAATTAAGTTGTGTCTTATACTGGTACAAATTCCCATTGTGGAATGCAATATGATGTGTATATGTAATGTACCAATAAAGATTTCAAAACAAAAAAGACTTAAACTGCCGAAGTTAATACAACTAATGTTAAGAATAGACTTTTATTGACTTCTTCCATTGATTTATTCTCCTGCTCTGTAAAAATGAGAAGCAAAAGCACTTGTAGGTCTGTGTTCACCATCAGGTGCTTTATAATAAGCATAGTACATTATTAAAAGAGTCAGGGGAGCAATAATTTGGGACAAAAAATGTGCCTAATTCCAAATTTAAAAAAATGTATATAATTTGTTTTCATTGATTGATAAAAGAAATTGAGGTTTTATATAAACACCCCCCACACTTGTTTAAAAATTAATTTTTTTAACCTAACAAATGCTAAATATGAGAGGGTTAAAAAAAACCAAAGCAAATTCCAAGACTCAGAATATTGTCTTGGGACTCATGGAATTCAACTGTTCATAAAACAAATTTGTTTTTGTGTCTAGCCAAGAGGTACACTGCTCAGATAAATGATGCTCCTCCTGCAGACAGAGGGCCTGCTAAGACAACAGCACCAAATGCTCACCAGTTACTGCACTCACTACTCAGGATGGTGTGGACATCTGCAGTGCTGAGTGCCAGGCCCCTGCTAGGCCGTATCTAGCTCCCACACCTCTTTGTAGCTGCATCTATCTGGTATCTGGGTTTTGTCCTGCCAGTGATTCTGTCCCTTTCTGTCTGCAGCCAGGATTCTGCTGCAGATTGTCCCTCTGCTCTTGCTGTTTCCTCCTCCTCACTCCTCATATCTGGCTGGCAAAGCTCTACTCTCCCATTTCTCCTGCTGCCCTCCTTCTCCCCACTTGCTTCCTGTTTGCTAACACTGTTTTCCTTAGTCTCTCCTCTCTTTTCCTACTTGATTTCTAAACATGTCCCCCTCGGCCTGGCTTCTCTTTTGAGCACCACTTCTACAATCACTTCCAGCGCCTCAACACACTTGATTTCCTCTGCTGTCCCACTAGAATTTTAGTCACATCGAACATCAAGATCATGAGCATCCTACACGTGAAGCATTCCTTGATGTTTCTGTTTCTGTTCATAGTTACTCAGGCTCCAGCCTCTTGGGCGCCTTCGCCCTGCTCCTTCTCACTGTCTTCTCCATGCCCTTCCCACCACCACTTCCCAAACCATTCTGAAATCCTGCTGGTTCTTTTTTTTTTTAGGTTTTTTGAGACAGGGTCTCGCGTTGTAGTTCAGGCTGGCCCTGAGCTCAGCCTCCAACTCACATCACAGCAATCCTCCTGCCTCTGCCTCCCGAGTGCTGGGATGACAGGCGTGAGCCACCACGCCCAGCACTGTGCTATGTGGTACTAGTTGCTGCTGGGCGTGAGTCTCTCCACCCAGTATGGTATGTGGTTAACCAGGGATCGAACCCGGGTCCTTGCGCTTGCAAGACAGGCTCCAGAGCCACTGAGCCAAATCCCAGCCAAATCCCCAGCCAAATCCCCAGCCCTCCTGCTGGTTCTTTTAGGAAAAGTTTGTCTTCCTCACTTCAGTCTTGAGCCTGCTGGCACAACCTAGTTGGATTCCCCTTGTCTCTGCGTAGCCTTTGTAAAGCTTTAACTTTAACCTCCCTTCCTGGGGATTCTTCAACACTTAGTAGACCAGGGTACTGTCTCAGCCTGACTTGCCAGGCCCTCCATAAATTAGTATCCTTATACCCCACCAGCCCAATCCACACAAATCATTTAATCCTTAACCATAAATGCAAACCTCCAAAATTCTGAAAATCCTATTTTTTTCATAATCCATTTTTTTGTTCAAGCCATAGCAAAATCTGGTTTGAACTGATAAGAAATTATTTATTTTTGTTAATTGTACTTGATATTACACAAGTATAAATAGTTTGCTTACAGTCTAGGTATTTCCTGAACCCTGCTGGAAGCATAATATAAAACACGGTATAGGTATTGTGTTTCTAAGGCCTGAAGCCTTCTGATTTCTGAAGTACATCTGATTCCTCATAAAAGATTACAGACCTCTGTATATTCAGAAGTTTAAATACTCAGGTCTGAGATATTGAAATAAACACTCTTGGTATTTCCATAAATGTGCCTTAAGATAGAACATTTGCCTGAAATGGTTATTTTTCTCCCTTCTAGTCTCAACCTGTTGAATCTGCAGCTATATTAAAGCCTAGGTCCAGAATGGTCCTCAAAAGCTTACTTATTTTTTAAAACATCTTTATTTTTTAAAGTTTTAGATTTTGGAATTGTAGATAAGGGTTTGTAAACCTGTATTACCTCTCTGGAAAACATTGACAAATGCTTCCTGTAATGGAGGTATGGAACTTTGAAGAATTACCAACATACAGATTTTTAAAATTTAAAACTTACCAGCATTTAAAACTATCTTCCTGTTCGACAATACATTCTTTGGTAGCACTAAGTGAATTTTATTCATTCTCATACCTCACAGCCACTCCTTCCTGTGTTCCTCACACAGCCTTTCAGTTCAGCTCACAGGCACTCCACTTCTGCAGCGGGTCTGAAGACCCGGACATCTTTCTACTTCTCACACTCGACATCCGGGGCCCTGGTGATTCCTGCAAATACCTTCCATGTCACTATTTGCTACCTTGTCTGCTTTGAAGAACGACCCCACAAAAGCCGAAGTCTGAACTTTTCTATCTTTGCTCAAACCACCGAGTGACTCTGAAAGGAACCAAAGTTCTTAGAGCACTTCTTCGCCTCTTCCTAACATTCTCTCACAGCCTTTCTCACCAAAGCCGTGTGTTCTTAAAACATACCAACCTTCCAGCTGCACCAGGATCTTTGCACTTTCTATTCCTTCTGTCTGGGACACTTCTCCACACAGCCTCTGATCCTCTTTTTCTCTTGCTTTTGAACTCTATTGAAAAGTTACCCACTGCGACTGCATTCTGTGACCACCCTGTATAAAACATTAACCCCACCCTCTGCTTTTCCCCTTATACTCCGCTGTGCTGCATGGTAATTATCGCCACCTACTATAGTGTGGTTGCCAATGTGTTTGTGTTTGTATTCCTATCTTTACTCTTCAACTAGTTAATATTTGATCTGTTATGTACTATATCCCTGGTACCTAGAACAGTGCTGGACACTTTACAGGCACTCAATACATACTTATTAAACTTATAAATCTTTGGCATTTACTTTGTTTACCCAGTTAAAGTTCTAATGATTTGCACAATTTCATCCAAGGGATACATCATTCACTATGTTCTTCACCATTTTCCTACTCTAACATTTAGGTTATTTACTTTCTCTTTGCCTCAAAATAAAAATGCTTCACTACACACACATCCAGTTTACTGGTGATGGGGTTGTGACTGGAAGCCAAGACACCTTCCGTCCATCAGCAACAGAAACAGCACATATCTGTGTCCTCAGATATGTCCTGGGCTGGCCGAGGCACTCCAGACTCTCATCTTTTCCATTTGTTCCTAGTCCTGCTGTCAGCAACACTAACATTCAGGCATAATTCACACCCTCTCAGGGTTCAGCGGCCCCATTCATCCATCTATTTTTAACTTTAGTTTGAAAACACCAAAGCAGCGTACCAAAGTGACAGGGTGCTCCCTGGGCCTGCTCCCAACTCCACCTTTACTGCTTGAGACTCTGCAGCCTCTGTCTTGGCCCTCTGACCTGTGAGGGGGCTCCTAGTTCTCCCAATTTTGAAACTCTATCAAGAACAGGAATTATTGGGAGTTGTCCTCAAATCCATCAAGAGTAGCTATACTTTAAGATAGAAACTAAACATCTCTCTGTACATATTTTCCATTTAAAAATGTTTATCAATGTTGTTATGATATTTAAAAATACTAATTTATTTAAAAGTTATATTAGAGCTTTGGTTCATTACACACAGTTAATCAATGCACTTTTTAAAATGATAGAAGCCTAAACTGAAGGATGCTGGGAAACACTCACTGCTAAACATCCAGCTCAATGTACCAGGTGCCTCAGTGCTTGTTAGTCACAGGTGGCTCAGACGGAGGCATGTCACCTGGGTGCTATCATCCTCATCTCCTAAGCTGATCAGAGAACCCTGACTTTGGGATTCTAGCCAGAAGGTCATGATGTAAAAATAATCATATTTCTGCTCAACCATAAATCTAAATCCTGAACACTGGCAGCCCGGTAAACCAGACATTTCCAGGCAAGTTGCTTATCATCTCTTAGTTTCTTTATCTGTAAAAAGGAGACAGTAATTCACTCATAAGTACTACACACACTGACAGTGGTGATAAAGTCTTACAGAATAAAGATTAATGCATAATTTCATTGTTATGATTTATTTTGATTATTGCTTACCCCTATACTGGACCATTTGCCAAATCCTTCTTTGTTCCCTCATCATAATTTTGGCCTTGATTAGTTTACTCCTGTAGCATCTGACTCTTCTTACAAAAGCTCAACAGATTAAAACTTGTAAACATTACTATGTATAGCATGATACCTCCATTTTAAAGGGTCTCAAATTTTTTCTTGGTATTGGGGATTCAATTAACACAGGGTCTCTGCACTGAGCTACATCCTCAGCCCATCTTTAATTTTGAGAGAGAGTCTCACTAAATCACAAAATTACCCAGGCAAGGGTCCTGCTTAAATCCTCCTGTGTCAGCCTCTCAGAGTGGTGCTGTTACCAACATTCATCACCACGTCTAGCTGGGCTTCAGTATTTTAACCAACTTACATTCCAGCTTCCCAACTTTGGATGGAACTCCAAATGTGACTACTTTCATCTTCCTAGTCTTACAGCAAAAATTGCATCTTAAACATATAATATATTTTCTACTAACAGCTAAGACACTGTCTTTTCCCATTCCAGCACTGCTGCTCAACTCCTTCCTTCATCTGCAAGTCATTCTTTCTCCACTCACCCCAATCAACTGACTTCCATATCTGATTTACAAGTGGCCTACTCAAAAAGTCTACTAGAGCATCATGAAAGAAGACATCCTACCTTCAAAACAACTTGCACAAAATCAGCGCTTTGCACATGCCAGGCAGTCAATTTTTAGATACCTTTGAGGTTCTCAAGACAGAGGGAATCTTGTGCTTTGCACAAAGCAAGCTCTCCATGATACACATGCCTGAGGTTTTTGTGAACAGAAAGCCAGTCTGAAAACACAGTCACTGTGCCCATGCAGCAGACATTGCAAGGAAAGCTTCAGCCTGAAGGGGTTCTGCCACTCACAGGTCACTTACCGGTGCTGGGTCTAGTGAGTCCCTGCTCAGACTCACTGGAAGGGCGAAAGAGTTTCAAGTGGGGTTTGAACCCATGGATTAAATTCTGATGACTTCTATAATGATTAACATAACCTGGAGAAAGTTGAGAGTTCTTCTTTTTATAAAGGAAATCTTAATCATTTTGCGAACTAGTAAGGCTAAAACGTCAGTTTAAATTCCTGTACAATTGCAACACTTTCGGGCAGATCTACAAAGAATAGTGAATTTATAAGATCTATAATATCTGATGTCTGAGGATAAAAGGTACATCATTTAAATACTTTTTGTTTGCCTTCCTAGCACAGTATGTTTTAGAGACTCACAGTCATTCTGCTACCATTAAAGCACAAATAGTGGTTGTCATGATTACTTTGTGTGAATAAAACAAGACAGTTGTTTAAAAATGAGAGAAACAAGTCAGAGGGCAGGATGCTGATGTATGATGCAACGAACTCCCACCTTGCTCACTCGACTCTTACAGAAAGACATGCCGTGTCCGGCTGGACAGGGGCACAGGGCAGCTACAGGCACCGTGCCAAAGAGGTGACTCACTGGAGGTGCTGTCCAGGCTGCTGATGCTGTCCGAGCTGTGCAGGTGGTGCCAGTGGAGCTGTCGGTACAGGTTAAGTTTGGACAACTTTCGTGGCTTTCCCACGCCTTTCAGTTTCGCGTCTGTCTCATCAGCACTCTTTAGGATGGGAAGATTTTTACTAGATGCATTTTTGTCTTTGAGGTTTAAGGATTCCACAGACTCTGTGACAACAGTCTGAAAAACAATGATTTAGAAAAAATACTGCTTAAGATATATATGCTTCAATTAGGTCCTTTAATTCAAGTAGGAAGGGGTGTGGTTTGCCAGTCAGAGCACCACAACAGGTATGTAGGAGTCTGAGGTCAGCTGCAGGGTGAGGATGGTTTCCTAGAAGCTGGTGAAACACAACCAGAGAAATACTGGGTTTCACCAACACTCTCCTTCAGGAGACCAAATTCTTCACATCTCATTCTATTTACCCTTTCATCTCAAATACAATTACTTAAATTACTGCTGAGCTACCAACTATTTCCATGGATAAACATTAACCTTTTTTTTTTTTTTTTTTGTGACAGGGTCTTGCTTTTGTAGTTCAGGCTGGTCCTGAGCTCACTGCGTGGCTCAGGCCAAGACTCAAATTCATAGAAATCCTCCTGCTTCTGCCTCCCAAGTGCTAAGATTATGGGCATGAATCATCATGCCTGGCATTGTATAATTGGTTACCGGGGATCGAACTTGGGACCTTGTGCTTGTCAGGCAGATACCAGAACCACAGAGCTAGCTCCCTGGGACCAACATTAAAATTCTTTTGTTCTACTCACTAACTCACTATTTTCCCAAAAAATTCCAGCAGTAGGGCCGGGGAGTTAGCTCAGTGGTTCCGGCGCCTGTCTCGCAAGCGCAAGGACCCGGGTTCGATTCCCCGGTAACCACATAACAATACTGGGTGTGGAGACCCACACCCAGCAGCAACCAGTACCACATACCACAGTGCCAGGCGTGGTGGCTTACGCCTGTAATCCCAGCACTCGGGAGGCAGAACCAGGAGGATTGTGATGTGAGTTTGAGACTGAGCTCAGGGCCAGCCTGAACCACAAAAGCAAGACCCTGTCTCCAAAAACCTTAAAAAAAAAAAAAAATTCCAGCAGTAAATAAGATGCAGTCTGTCAAAATTTTTAATAAGTGCATTGACATTTTGGTGGCCATAGAGTTGAAATAACAAGAAAATAGACCAACATATAAATATTTTAGCACAACTCAGTTTGACAGTACTTTACATTATTAACTTTCTCCTCACATGGAATTCCTCTAAATGATCTCTGAGTGATCTGCTCTGTCTGTGTGTGTCTATAGGTAGAGAAATCCTAAAAACTCTGGTGTAAGATGTGCTTACCACCAAGCTATATCCTCCCTAGCAGCTATTTTAATACAACTTGTTGTTGTCTTTTAACCTAAATTTTGATTGTCATACATTTTTATGAACTTTGTTTCCAAGCAGGAAATAAATCTTTAATTTAAGTGGAAAATCAAGCTAAGACACAAACTATTGACTGCTCTGTCTTCTTATAAGAGAAGAAACTGAGACTGAGAGATGCCAGTACATGCTAGTGAGGTGGTAAGGCTGATACAAGAAGGTCCAATCGAGGTCTGATTCAATAATCTGTCCCCTCAAGAGCAACGCCACCGGGTTACTCAATGATTCAGTCATGCTATGAACACACACTTAAGCAAACCATGCTCATTTTATGGAGAACTGACTTACTGTAAGAGAACCCATGGACGGTTCGGAAATGACCCGCTTCACGCTTCCCACATCTGTGAGTCTGTGTTCGTTGTCATCCCACCTTCCGTAGGCCAAGTCAATGCCCCCCACGAAGGCTACTGACTGATCGATGATGACAAGTTTCTCATGATGAGCCCATAAGTACACGCTGGACGACACATGATCTGGGTGCCTCATCACCTTAAGGGAAGAAAACCCACATACAGCCGATAGGTGCCTTTGCAGATGTCCTCCACGCCATAATCAAATAGGTCTGTTTTTCCCTTGAAAAGCACTTTTTACAACTCAACGACAAAATTTTGCTACTTATAAACCAAAGAAAATCTCCCAAACTTCAAATTTTACTCTCAGCACTGGGCAGTTCAATTCACTTATATTTCAATATATTTGTTAATAAAGTGGGGCTTCTGTCATTCAGCTTTCTGTTTTCTATACATATGATGGATTGTTTTATTGTTGTTCTTCATTCCTTGTTTTAGTGTCTACTTTGTGTTTTGGTTGATTTTCATGTAGCAAACATTTAAATTCCAGTCTAATTTCTGAAGACAGCAGAAAGTAACTTCTATCTACTTCTTAAGTCCCTAGGTCAAATACCATATTTGGAGCTGCTGCCATTTAGCTTGAAATTTGGTTCCACATTAGATAAAAACTCAACTTGGCAGCTAGTTGCTTTCCTTTCCTTTTCCATCTACAAAGATTATGTTTTATGTGGCATTTTAGAAATAACTCAAAATATTTAACCAACATCCATATATGGAAAAAATGTCAATGAGTTATGTTGCTGCTTTGGAAGTCTTTGATTTGGAACACTTAGTTATATGTATATAGCTATTTTAATTACTCTGTTTCAAAGGTGGAAAAATTAGTCCCATTACTTTGAAAAAGAATTTCCTAAGGATTGCAAACTGAGTAGAAAGAGTTCTAAAGTGCTGACAAATACGTTTTTATCATGGTTAAAAAGAAACATATACACATAAAATTTATCATGAGGGTAAGGGATTTAACTCAGTGGCTTGGCTGCCTGTTTTGCAAGGACAAGGTCATGAGTTGGATTCCTGGTTGGGGTGGGGAATTATCACCATAATCATTATGTTTTCAGGGTAATGAGTTGGTAAGTCTTCTCTTTCTTTCAATTTTTGGAAAAATTTTGGAAGAATTGATGTGTTGATTTTCTTTTAAACTCTGATAGACTTCATCAGTGAAGCCATTGGATCAAGTGTTTCTCTCTTTGGGGAGATTTCTGATTATTGATCAATCTCCTTACTGCTTACAGGTCTATTTAGATTTTACATTTCTTCATAGTTTAGTTTTGGTAAGTTTTATGTTTCTAAGTTTTTGTCCATGTTATGTAAGTTATCTCATTTGTACAACCATTCATCATAATTTTTAAAAATCCTCTGCATGTCTGGAGGATTGGTAGTGATGTCCCCACTTTCTTTTATTTTATAGCAGTAAAAATTTATTGAAAGAAAGATAGCTTCTAAGTTAGAAGGGGACCGGAAAGTGGCTCATGCCCTTTGATTTCTGATGTAATTTGAGTCTTTTTCCCTTGTTTCTTGTGCATTTAGCTAAAGATTTGTCAGCTTTGTTGATCTCAAAAGAAAAAGTTTTGTTTTAGTTGCTTTTCTGTAATATTTTTATGTTCTCTGCCTACTTGTCTCTTCTATTTCCTTCCTTATATTTGCCTCAGGTTTAGCTTGTTCTTCTTTTTCTAGTTTTCTAAGTTGTAAAGTATTTGTTTTCAACATCTTTCTTCTGCTTTTATTAAGGAATTTATAATTATAAATCTTCCTTATATGCTGCTTTTGCTGCATCTCATGAAGATATGTTGTTTCATTTTCATTTGTTTCTCAGGGTAAATTCTGTGATTTCCTACCTACTCAAAAGCATGTTGTTTAATTTCTACATATTCTGTGAATTTTCTAGTTTTTCTTCTTTTATTGATTTTGAACTTCATTCTGATATGATTAGAAAGATGCTTGCATGATACCTGCCAGTTAAAATCCATTAAGACTTCACTCATGATCTAAGAAATGATCTCTGCTGGAAAATATCCAAGACCCAGGGGGCCCCATTTCCCATGTTGTTGCTGGGCAGAGGATTCTGCCAATGTCTATTAACTCTGGCTGGTTAATGGCTTTACATCCTCTGTTTCCTTACTTCTTTCTGGTTGCTGTATCCAACAGAGAGTCAAGTGTTGATGATGCCTCCAACTATTACTGTAGAACTGTGTTTCTCTCCCTGCAGTTCTTTTTCTTCATATCTTTTATTTGGTTTCTTATTTAGAAATGCTTAAACTTTGAATCTTCCTGCAGTGTTAAATTTTATTAATATGTCATGTCTTTTGTCTCTTCTAACTTTTTAAAAATTTAAAGCCTATTTTGTCTGTTATGAGTTTAGCAGCTTTGCCTCTCTTCTGGTTACTCTTTGCTTAACTCCATGTTTTTGTTCTCTGACTTTCAAATTACTTGTGTCTTCTATCCAGAGTGAGTCTCTTATGCATACCATCTAAATGGATTGTGTTTTTCCTACATCTCTTCTGCTAATCTTTGTCTCCTGATTGCGCAGTTCAATTCACTTACATTTCAATATATTTGTTGATAAAGTGGGGCTTCTGTCATTTAGCTTTTTGTTTTCTATATGTAGTATGGATTTTTTTTTTTTTTTTGCTCCTCATTCCTTGTACTACAATCTACTTTGTGTTTTAGTTGATTTTCTTATAGTAAATGTTTAAATTCCAATCTAATTTCTGAATACTCTGTAGTTATCTTCTGTATGATGTACTTTTTTCTGGTGGCACATAGTATGGTTCCATCTAACATTCTAATTCAGGAATTTGAATTTATACTGAGTTAAATCCAACAATCCACAGAAACTGCCTCTTCAGTAGCATTCAGTTGTTGATCTCACAGTACTGCATCTTCAGTCTGTACGGACAGCAATATGGTGAATGAAGGATGTTCAGAAATGGTGCAACTCACCTCACATTATGAGAGAATTTTCAACCAAAATAAATACATAATTATATATGTTAAGCGATTCATTAAGTTATGATGCATTTTAGTGACTAGGTGATATTTACTGACAATCTTAAGGTTTTTGGCGAAATTTGAAAGACCTTCTGCAAGTTGTCTCCAATGTTTTGGCTCTTTGTTTTTGGGACACAGACTTGCCAAACTGCCTAGACTGGGCTCTTCTTTGTATTCCTCCTGCCTCAGCATCACAGAGCGCTGAAAGTACAGGTGTGCACTACCACACTCAGCTGTTTTATCAGTATTTTAAACTACGTACTATCTCTTCTCTCCAAAAATATTCATAAAAAGCATTTTGAATCCTACAGGAGAACTCTTTACTGCTTTGATCAGGGTATTTCACAGGGATATCACTTCAAAGTGATTTCAAGATCATGTCAAGAAGCCTGAAACTTGATAGGGCTTCTGAATGTTTAAAAAAAGTGTAAAGAGCATGTTCTTGGCTAAACTATCACTTTCAGTTAGGGCTAGAAAAAACACAAAAAGGAGATCTGCTGGCCCTCATTAATGTAAGGAATAAAAAGATATAATATTTGTTTTATCTATGAGAGCTTAATTGTGCTTAATTAAAATATCCATTAGGGAAGTCGACAGATTCTGACTGCCCAGAGCAACATCTGAAAGACTCCTGCAGAATAGAAATGAAACACTGGTCACCAGGATGAACATGGATACCTTGATGTTGGGGTGCAGCCGCACCAAAGTCCTCTTGCTGTATTCACTATTAATTCCCAGGGCGAGCTCCACCTCTTTGTAGAGCATGATGAAGATTCGCACACCTTGTTGCTGTCATGAGAGAAAATACATGGAGATGAGTTTCTGGATAGATTGTTCCTCTTTTCTCTGTGGTGTGTCTTCTATCTTCAGTACACAGGTAAAACAAAACATTTAATAAAAAGGCAATAGAAAGATGTGACAGATGACTGTATTAAAATACAAAAAAAATCTTTTCATTCTTAGGTCAACTTATATCAAGAGGATGTCATCGATATTTGGTTACACAGATCTAGAATGCTGAAATGGTAACCTTTACTGTTGAAACTGTCCAGCTGTCTTGCAATTCTGAACACTTCAAAACACTTGTCATTGACCAAGTTTTCATGTGGGTCATGTGACAATATTAGGGCTTTTTACTTGTTGACTAATAGTATATCTCAATTAGCTGCAGGAACTGTGATGAGATACTGGGATGCAATAGCTTATGCTAAATATTTTGTAAATATCTCAAGGGGCATTTCTCACAGAACTTTTCCTATTAAAAAAATTATTTAAGTGGAAAATATTGCTTCATTTTCCAAGATAATGCCGGATCCTCCTTTTAACTCAAAATTAGATGACTATTATCTATTCCTTGGTGAAAGTATTTCTTTAGAAGTACACTTCTTTAACATTCAGAATCTGAGTTTTAGCAGGAGCTTAGTACAAAATGAAAACACAGATTAACAATGATTCTGCTTTAGAACGAGGATCTAAAGAAAATAGACAAGGTTGCATTGACCTGTTGAGCTGTATCAAAGAAAGTAAAAAATGCTTGGTAAATGCTAATGTACTATAAAATAACATCACTAATATTATACACCAAAAATATGTTCAACAACTGGTAGTAAAGAAAAGCTCAGTATTTTCCATTCTAGGTCTGAGTGGTTACAGGCTTCCAGCCTAAGTGAAGCTGCTTCCCACCTGAACACTCCTCTCCGTCCTGCACACTCAATATTCAGTGCAGGATTCGTTTTCCTCAAGGACTCCTATCTTACTTTCCCATACTCTGTGGTTGCTTTTTCACATTTAATTTGTTTTCTCAGTAGAGCTCCATAGTTTACACCATTTAAGTTTGTAATCTCTTTGACCAGTAGCTCTGAAAACATTTGGAAACATTATAGACATATCAGGTTATGTATCTAAATTGTCTCTAAGCATTTAATATCCTAATGATTAAAAGCAGTAATTTTTCCCTAATACTTTCTAGAGTATTAGAGATGCAACTCTATCTAATAACTATAGTAACAAAGATAATATAGTTATAGTTTAATGATCCATAGCAATTACATGTTATTCATAATGGAAATTTGAAGCAAAACTTTAAATTTGAATCAAAACTTTAAAAGACCGGGTTGAATTCATGCACAAAAACTGATTTTTTTGCAATGTTATTCAATAAAAAATAAAACAGGAGCTAACAATTTTAGGTAGTGGATCACAGGGTATAAAATCTTGGAACACATGGTTCCCTAATATTGTTCTGTCTAAACCAAGAAGCATGTTTTCATCCTGGAAACTGTAACACTTGAAAATACTTACATCCTATCTCCTGAGGTCAGTAATGTCTGAAAGTGTATATGTGTTTTGAGGAACACTAGATTTATGTTCCAGTGTATACTGAGGATATGTGAGTACTGGAAGGCTCACTCTTATTCTGAACAGAAGAACAGAATCAAAAAGAAGATAAATGACATTTTATTTTTCAAGTTAACATCTAGGCTTTGGAATTCACTTATTATTTAGTATAGTTATGCAATTACAGTTATAATTGAGTATGTAAGAATAATTTTGAGTAAAGAAGGAAGTGGAAGTATAGACTAGTAGTGTTCAGATTCATGTCTGATGGTCTGGCCAGTGCGTGCTCTAAAATGAACAACTGATGGGAGGCTCTAAAGAAAAACTCTAAGATTACCCTGTTTTGCTCCTATTATGTGCAGATCTATTTTGTGATTTGAGTACATCAGGATTCAGACTGAATAATGGCTACCCTCCCCAAAGCCTCCTATTACAAATTGCAATACAAAGTTAAGCCCAAATTTCAGCCTAAATTATAGAAATTACACTTGACATCTTTCATCATGGTTCATTTGTTATAAATGAATGAAATTCTGCTTCTTAGGCTTAAAACATTATTACTCACAAAGGGCAGTGGTTGCAAATTAGGAACTTGGCCTGAATCCTGCAGTTTTCCATTTACTTGAATAACTAATAAGCTTCTGAAACAATAGAGCTGTTAGCACTAACAGATTACATTATTACCCTCCATTTATTAGAACCTGACTTTTTTATACAGTTTTTTCTTACTTAAATATTAACTCAAAAGGAAATAAGGTATGGCTTTTAATTCCTTTTTTTATCTTAAATACAAATGACCGACAAAGAAATAAATACTAAAAAGTCATCTTAATGTGGTTTAAAATTACTTATTTATACCTATAGCTAATATAAACAGTTAACTAAGGATAAAATTTCTGTGCTAATAAAGTAATAATTTCTTTTTCTTTTGGGAACAGTATTACAAATCTACCCTAAGCTTGATAAATGGTTAAAAAAAAAAAAAGATTTATTCCTTGCAAGCAAAGACATTTGCTGCAATAGTGCAATCTTATTTCTTTAAAAAGTGGGAAATATTATGTAAATCAATGTCAAATTTATCCCCCAAAAAGAATAATATGACTTCTGTAGTTGAAACAGTATGTTTTAAAACATCCCATATTTTCCTGATGCCTGTAGGTGACCCTAGAGGAAAAGACATTTGCTTGATGAAAGTGGAGGAACATGTTAATAGCAGAAGCAAGAAGACAGAAGTTCTAGAGGTGACTCTGCAGTGCCATATTTTCCATCTCTGCTGAACTCAACCAACCCCAAGATTCCAAAGGGTAAACTTCATGGATCATGAGTTTCAGAAGTGGAAACTTCTGTCTTTTAATTGGTTTTTCATCAAGTAGATTAGACACAATATGCTAAGCAAAAGGACTTTGTAGAAGCATTAGAAAGAAAGACAATGACAAGTTTTTAAAAAATTATAATAGAAATCAAGAAGACTTGGTTTCTTATTCAGCTTGTTGTTTGATTCTTCAAAGAGGTCCAGTCTAGATATTTTCTAAATGCAGCCAAGTCTGCTCACTGCTTATAGATAACCTACATACTCTCACCCCAGGGTAATCACTAATGTGATCATTTCCAAATACTTCTTAATATATTAAGAAAATTAAAAGCAAAGTATGAAAAAAATTATATATCAGCATTTAAAGGCAAAAGGCATTGAGATATAACACAAATGTTCACATTCTCTTTCTTAAAACAAATTTGATTTAAAACATGGTTTTAAAGGATAAAGCTGCCTCTCCTCCTCCCCTCAAGCCACCCTAATCTACTGCTTTGATGAGACTCCACCGGCGTGCCATGCACAGATCTGATTGTCTCATTCCTCGAACATAGACATATTTCCCTCCTCATGATCTCTACTGCAGTCCGCATGTGCTAAGAAATCAACATGAAGACAAATTCAGTTTGAAAAACAAAAACCCTTCTCTGTAAGTCTCCAGGTTATTGTACCTAGAGATTCTTTTTCTGTGAGTAGCATAAGAGATATCACATATTTCTAACATTAAAATATACAATCAGAGTACAGGTGTATAGTTAACAATAAGCATGAGATTTATCTAATTATCTCAGTGCAACAAATGCAGAGTTATGAAAACTCTCAGGGTGCGAATCTCTCAGCACTGTAAGCAACTGTCTCTCAGTGTTGTCATACACTATTTGAACTGGTGATACTCCCTGCATGTCAAAAAGCCAAAGGGACAGAGGAGCATCAACATAGTTATTTCTGGAGAAACAAAATAGTGTATTCTCTCCTAAGAAACAGCCACTGCAAAAGACATTTGCCCATGTTAGTTACAAAGCTGAGACACTTTTTAAATTCCTCTTAGAAAAAAATGTGCATAACCACTGGCAGAAACACACACACACACACACACACACACACACACACACACACACACACATTCAGTTTAATCAACCTTGTGGACCTCTGGGACCCATTAATGCAAAATTAAATATTATGTTTCAACCTCATACTTTGCAAAGCTAGTGTGTGGCTTTCAAAAACTAAATTATTTATGCGAAGCAGTGTTTATGTGCATATGAAATGTCAAATAGGAATTATCTAAGTGTTAAAAATTTATGACCAAAGTAAGAATATGGTGTATTGAGATTAAGGGAGAACATTCCACTAAATGCACCACTGAGACGTTAATCTTTAATGGCACCACTATTTCCTTTGGAAATTTTTAAAAAATCATTACACATAATTTAACAATTTTAAATTTCAGAAAATGGATGAACTAGAAATGAAACAACATTATCAAACAATAATGTTTCTTGGCCCTAATAGTCACCATGGACCTCATCAGAGCTGTGGACAACAAAGGGGAAGAGATGCCAGGCTGGTGACACAAATGGCACCAGCAGGCCTGCAAGATCTTCCCCTGAGCCCGCTTGGGCATTTGTCTTTGAAAAGGTCCTGGAGACACCTCAGAGACAAGGATCCTCAATTTCACTTTCTGAAGCTGAGTTCTCCCCATTGCCCCCAGATCCACCTTCTCTGTACACCATTTTCACCAAAGCACAACTCCCCATGTGCACTGCCACACAACATCCTGTTTATTACCAAGTGTGACTACTTGATTGGCTCCCCTAATCTCCACACTTTCCAGCTGCTATCCATCTTCCCACCTTGAGTCCCTGCTAACACTCGAGTGGCCAGCCTTGTCACCTTCCAGTGACTGACAGAGCCTCAATCATGCTTCTTTAGCACTTACTACACCGAGAAATTCTTTCCTTTCCTTTTAAAAATGTTTGCAAATCCTAAATGCTTTCTATCCACAAGCTGCAAAAGGCTCCTGATGGCACCTGCTCAGTGCTTTTTCTTCTATCCTTGAATCTATGCACCCACTCTGTACGAGGTTGATATGTTAAGCACCATTGGCACCATTGGCTCCAGTACTATAGCTTTTATTTATGCACATGTCTACATAATTAGCCAATGTCTTGCACATACAGTAGCTGGCATTCAAAAAACACGTGTTGGCTGAAACTTAAAACAGTGATGTATTAAAAATACTATAATATGAGAATTTTATAGTATGAGTAAAGATAGGTACACAAGTGAAAAACAACTTACTAAAATGGAATCTTAAGGAGAAATGAAAGATTCTTTTTCTCTTCACTGAGAAAAGCTCATTCAATCAGTAGAAAGGAAACTGGTCAGGGTATGTTAGAGCCCAGCACAGGAGTCTTTCCCCAACTCTTCGGTGAGCAGACCTGGAATCCTATTTGATGTGGATCTCTCAGGTAATCAGGTAACATTTGCCTCACAGGACACACTTGGGGACTATATACTGAATTGTGAAGGAATATGCAGGAAATGCTTGTCAGGATTAGCATTTTCAATTTTGCAAATGGAATAAATTGGACCATCCATCAAAATGATTCTATTTGGCATAAGTCTGAAATAAAGATTATCAACTTATTTTGCCTTCAGTCTTAGCAGAAGGATCTGACTATCTACGGTTATTGTTTGAAACCCTAACAGAAAGACATGGGGAAAAGATCCTTAAAGAAAGAAGAAAAAATGAGTGGGGAAAGGACTAGTAGGCTGTAGAGTATAGGAAGAAGAAATGAGTGAAAATATGAGAAATTGAAATGTTAACCTATAATTACCCAGGATCTATAAATGTGGTAGGTAAAATATTTAATAATACTTTTAAAAGATTAAGATAGTTTCAAATAATAGCAAAAATATCAGCACTCTCTAATTTGGACATAATTAATGAGAAATATATGATTTAACTTAATTTGGTTAAAGATTCATTACACTGATAGAATTAATTAGCAATATGAACATAATCATTGGTTCAATTATTACACCATCTCAGCTACTTATGTTTTATAACCAAAAGTGCATATCCATTGCTAACCCAGAATCTACAGGGCCAGGTGCACAGGAAATAGTTCAGATTAATACCATGTGTTGTTCCAGAACTTAAACCAAACAACACCAGTTCTCACTGTCCTCTCTCTCTGATATTCTTCGACATCATGTTGGCCACATCTGACTGAGACCATTCACCACATGCCTTTGTCTTCTGCTTAACCAAGAGAATAATGAACAAAATAAAACGGCATGTTTCATCTCATCATTTATTAGTCAATGATGAAATGTTATTATAGTGTTATTGCCTATAAAATTAACTGGCCATAACTAACAAAAATTAGAGTTGCTAATATAATTCATGCTCTGAATTAGGCTCAAATATTTATGCACTCAAAAGGAAAAAGAAACAAGTAATCAAATTAAATGAAAACCATAACTGCCCTATTATTTGTCAAATTCTAAAATGAAGAGTTATTACTATCTACAAATGGATTTGTAGAGACAATAAACATTTAAAAATTTATAACACTTGTTTGGAAGATACATACAGCTTTTCGTTTAAGAATGCAGTCCAACCTCCAACGATTTCCTTCAACCACTGGACGTTTAAGGAAGATTTCTGGACTCAACCTGAAATCATAAAACCAAGATTTTAAAGAAATCCTAGGAAACAGAGGCAATTTTAGCTCAGATGTTATCATCCTATTGTACTGTAGCTGGCTACCTAGTTTTACTATGAATCCATGGACAACTTCATATAGGGAGAACTAATCACATTTAAAAAGTTTGTCTTAATCCTTCTTTTATGTTAATAATCATACATATATACATGTAAATATTATTGATTGTTTATCCAAAAGGCATTCTTCATCTTGCTCTTCCTTGCTATTAGAGCCTACCTCTCAGTATAGCATATGAGTATTCAAAACATTAGCTTTCTTGGATGAGGAATATGAGGTGGTACATGGAGTTACTGAGAAAGCTTTTCCTCTTTGATGGAAAACCACACACACGCACACACACATGCACACATGCACACACACTGCTTCTGTTCCTCTGGCTTTAGGCTGGATAGCTTTCACAGAGGCTCAAATCTGAGGATAACGCATAAAATGAAAAGAAGTATATTCAAACTATAAGCAAACCATAAGTAATGGCCATATATAAGGAGAAATTAGACATGACTTATCAGGTATCTTTCTCTCAGAATCTCTGCTCAGTAATTATTAGATAATCAAGGTTCAAAATAAACTGTTTAAAATAGCATTTGTATAATATGAACCTCAGACACTAATGATCATAAGCTACTATACATATATAACTTATACTAACAAAAATGATAATTATAATTGTAAGATGGTACTGAATATAGGATGCATTCTGGTTTCAGAGACATTAAAAAGTTCTTCTGAGTAAAGCTACTTAAAATATTCTGAGGCAGGTTATGGTTCTGAATATTTACATAAGGAAAAGCTTAAGAATCAGTGATCAGAGTTCCTATTTTAAGACAGAAAAAGAGCAAATTATACACAAAGTGAGAAGAAAAGAATAAATAAGGCTAAAAATAGAATTCAATAAAATGAGACTGAAAAATAAGAGAAAATTAAAGTAAATGAAAGGTTGATATTTTGAAAAAATAAAATTGGTAAATTAAATTATTTTCAAAACTAAAAAAGACATCACAATAGTATGAAAAAATGAAATCACAAGGTTCACCAACATGAAACTAAATAGTTGAGAATAATACAAAAATTTCATGTTGATATTTATAATAATTTAGATAAAATAAACAAATTCATTGAAAAATAAGTTTCTAAAGTAGAAACAAAAAAAGAACTCTAACTTTATAAGTATGAAAAAATTAAGCTCCAAATTTGAACATTTTCACTATGAAAACTACAGACCCTGACAACTTAACTTTACAGCAGAATTTTAACAGATGTTTAAGAAAGAAATGTCAGCCCTACTCAAATTGTTTCAGAAGACAAAGGAGGAAGGAGTCTTACTAAGTCATTCAATGAAGCCAGTATTACTTGGTATGAAACCAAACAATGGCAATGCAAGAAAAGAAAATGGTAAAACAATATCTCTATGAGGATCACCAAAGTGAAATTTTGTATAAAAAACCCATTAGTTTATACTGGGGTTCCTTAGGGAATGCAGAGTTAGTTTAAAAGCTGAGAAGCAAGTAATGTATATAAGTTACAAATTAACAAGATAGAAGAGAAAGAAAAAGATGAAAAGAAAGGAGAAAGAAGGAGGGATTTCAAAAGAAGAGGCATCATTCATAAAAGGAATAAAAAATTCACAAGATCCAAAATCTATTCACAATTTTAAAAAATCTTGAATGGTAAACAGAAATAAACTTATATAATAAAGGGCACCTATAAATATATTTCTCTAATATCATACACAGTTCTATGTGTACAATGAGAATGAGGTATGGAGACACTTGTACCATTTTTTTTTTTTAAGGTTTTTTGAGACAGGGTCTCACTTTGTGGTTCAGGCTGGGCCTGAGCTCAGCCTCAAACTCACACCACAGCAATCCTCCTGCCTCTGCCTCCCAAGTGCTAGGATTACAGGTGTGAGCCACCACACCCGGCACTGTGGCATGTGGTACTGATTGCTGCTGCCATGAGTCTCCACGCCCAGTATTGTTATGTGGTTACCAGGGATTGAACCTGGTCCCCGTGCTTGCAAGACAGGCGCTGGAACCACTGAGCTAACTCCCCAGCCCCACTTGTACCATTTTTAATCAACATTTTACCTGCCAGTATAATAAGACAAGAGAATAAAATACAAGGTTTGTCAGTTTTAAAAGACGTTAAATCAGCTATTCATGGAGCATATCATTATATATGGAAAAAATCCTAAGAAATCTACACAAAATCAGCTAACACTAAGAAGTGACTTTAGCTTGTTCACAAGATATAAAGGCAATATACAAATGTCAATTATATTTCTAATCCCTTTTGTTCTTAGTGATAATTTAAAAATGAATTTTAAAATATCATGTACAAGAACACTGAAAAATGTGAAGTATTTAGTGACAAATTCAATAAACTAAAACCTTCACACAGAAAAGGACAAAATAATGCTATGAGGAATTAAATAAGATATAAATAAATAAATAATTTAAAAGTATTAAATAACTATGAAGCGTTCTTGAATTCAGGGGCATAATACTGAAGAAGTAAAACACAATTTGAATTATTACATGACCAGTAGTAAATTTTCTGGTGTTTTTTTTTTTTCCTCATTTTTTTCAGTCTGGAGAGAAAAACGTAAAAATGAGGAAGTACAGACAGGATTCAAGAAGTTGTCTAGATCAAGACTGAAAAAAACAAAAGGGGTTTCTGTAGTAAGAGGTATGGCAGCAGAAAGCCCACAGGCACCAAAAGCTCTTTGTGGGGAGGCTCTGCAGTTGGAAGGGCTGTGATGCCTTCAGACAGATGAAAGGGCCCAAGATTTGACTCAAGACCTGGGTCTACTACAGAACCCAGGGGAACAAGATGAATAAACACCTTTCCAGCAATAGCACTAAAAAAAGGAATCTTCAGAAAACTAGAAAACAATTGGGAGCTCATGGGAAGACAGGAACTTAGGAAAGCAATCCTCATAGTTAGCTATAACCTCCTGACTCCATCAACTGTCCATGTGTATGGATGAACTCGAAATAGCATACTAAAGCATCTGAGAAGCTAAGAACAGAACACCACCCCTCACACTGGCCACCGGATGGCACACATATGGCACAAATTTGAATGGCGCTACAAAAATTTATAAACCAAAATGACAATGAAACCATCCCCCTAAGTGCACAGATCTGAGTCGATCCCTTTTTTTTTTCTTGATAAGATATGTCAATTTTATTTATCATTTAAAACACCATCTGTTCGATTCATTGATCTTTTTTGTATTGTTCTTAGTCTCCACTGCATTGATTTCTCCTCTGATCCTTATAGTTTTCTCCCTTGTATGATATTTAGATTTGTCATGCTCTTCTTTTTCTAGAAACTTGAGGTTCAGCACTGGGTTGTTTACTTGAGCTCACTCAGTTTTCCTAGAATGGGCATTCATTGCTATGATTTTCCTCAAAGAACTGTTTTCACTATGTTCCAAAAATTCTTGTATGTCATACTGGGTTTATCATTTAATTGTAGAAACTGTCTAATTTCTTATTCAATTTCCTCTGTGACTCACTGTACATTCAGGAGGATATTATTCAATTTCCATGTGTCTATGAAGTTCTTGTGGCTTCTTCTGCTATTGATATCCAGTTTCATTATACTGTGGTCTGACAATATTCAGGGCATAACTTCAATGTCTTTGCATTTACTTAAACATCTCCTATGAGGTAGAATGCGGTCTCTTTTGGATAATGGCTCATGTGCAGCTGAGAAGAATATGTATTCTTATTTTTGTGGGATGGAACATTCTGCAGACATCTATTAAGTCTATTTGTTCAAAAGTTTGGTTCAGGGCCGGGGAGTTAGCTCAGTGGTTCCGGCACCTGTCTTGCAAGCGCAAGGGCCCAGGTTCGATTCCCCGGTAACCACATAACAATACTGGGTGTGGAGACTCACACCCAGCAGGAACCAGTACCACATACCATAGTGCCGGGCGTGGTGGCTCACGCCTGTAATCCCAGCACCCGGGAGGCCGAGGCAGAAGGATTGTGATGTCAGTTTGAGGCTGAGCTCAGGGCCAGCCTGAACCACAAAGCGAGACCCTGTCTCAAAAAACCTAAAAAACAAAAAAACAAAAAAAAAAAAAGTTTGGTTCAATTATAGAATTTCATTGTTGATTTTTTTGTCTAGTTGATCTCTCTATTGTGATAGTGGAGTACTGAGGCCCCTACTAGTATTGTATTCCTGCTTATTTGGTTTTTCATGTCTGTTAAAATTTGTGTTATATAGTGGAGTATGCTAACATTTGGTGAATACATATTTATGACTGTCATCTCTTCCTCTTGGATCGTTCCCTTTACAAGGATGTAATGACCTCCATTGTCTCTCTTAACTAGTTCTGGTTTGAAATCTATTGTCTGCAAATAAGATAGCCATTCTTGATTTTTTGTAGGTTCCTGTTGCATGGAAAATTTTCTCCATCTTTTTATTTTCAATCTATGAATTTCTTCTTGAATTAAGTGTGTTTCCTGAATTCAGCATACTGTTGGATCTTGTTTCTTAATCCATTCAGCTACTGTGTTTCTTCTGATTGGTGATTTGAGGCTGTTAGCATTGATAGTTATGACTAATATGTACTGACTTATCCTTGTCATATTTTTCTATTGCTGGTTCTTTTATTCACCCCCTTTCCATTTAATTTTTTGTGTTGCCTAATGGCTTAGTTGGACCACATGAAGTTGTGACCCTCATTGTCTTTTCATAGGGGACTGTTTAGAATTTTTTGTCATGCTGGGTTGATATTATGAAGTTTTTCAGGTTTTACTTGTCATGGTAATATCATATTTCCCTGTTGATTTAGGAAGATAATTTTCCTGGGAACAACACTAAGATTACATCTCAAGCTGGAAAGAATGGCTGCTATCAAGAAATCAACCAAAAATAAATGCTGGTGGGGCTTGGGGAGAAAGGAGATTATCTCCACTATTGGTGGGAACGTAGACTGGTGCAACCACTATGGCAATCAGCATGAAGATTCCACAAAAAACTAGGACTAGAGGTCCTATTTCATTATGTTTTTTTCATTATGTTTTTATGGTATGTTCAGGAAAGAATTAAAACATCACATCACAGTGACTTATGTGCACCCATGCTTACAGTGGTATAGTTTCTAAGGGCTAAATCTTGGAAATAGCCCAAATGACCATCAACTGGAGACTGGATAAAAAAGAGGCAGATTTTTTATAAAATGGAGTATTACTCAGTTACAAAGAAAGACAAATTAGAGACATTTATAGCTAAATGGATGCACATTGAGGCCATAATCTTAAGTGAAATAAATAGGACATCCATGTGTAAATACCGTATCATTTCTCTAATGTTAAATTGAAAGTGTAAATGAGGTCCAAAATGTGTAATAGATATTGTGAAATAGGAAGAAAATCTTTGAAAGGGAAAAGGAATGGGGTGGGGCAGAGGAAAGCAAAGAAAAGAATAAATAAATTTGAAGGTAAAAAAAGAAAAAAAATGGAAAGAAAACAGGTATATAGGGGGCTGAAGGTGCTAAAGAGAGGGTAGGGAAATGGGAAAAATAAGAATCAAGATATACTGTGCACAGACACAAATTCTCAATCACGAATGTGATCATAATATTTAATTAAAACATACCAATAAACTGGATGGAACTTTCTGTCTAAACCCAAATGAATCAATTCCCTGCTCAAACAAAAATAACAGTACTTTTTGTAAGATTTAAACAAAACTGAGAGTCTTAAAAAATTTTTCTAGATTATAATATAAAAACATACTGGGCAAAAAGAAACAAAAATCTCAACTCGCATAGAAAAGATAACCGACAGCAAGATGACAAAGACATTGAAATAGTATAATTTAATTCCTTGTCACATATAAGAAAAATAGAGCAGGGCCGGAGATATAGCTCAGTGGTTCCAGTGCCTGTCTTGCAAGCGCAAGGGCCAGGGTTCGATCCCTGGTGAACATATAACAGTACTGGGCATGGAGACTCATCCCAGCAGCAATCAATACCACATACCACATTGTGGGGCATGGTGGCTCACGCCTGTAATCCCAGCACTTGGGAGGCAGAGGCAGGAGGATTGCTGTGATGTGAGTTGGAGGCTGAGCTCAGAGACAGCCTGAACTAAAAAGCGAGACCTTGTCTCAAAAAAACCTAAAAAAAAAAAAAAGAAAGAAAAATAGAGCAACACTTTTGAAAGAAATGGAAAAAAGTCTCATAAAAGAAATGGAAGATATAAAGATGAGAATAAAGTCTTGTCAGGTACTGGTACAAATTCTCAATGCTGATTGCAATCACAACACATACCTAAAATGTATTAATAAAATCAATTTAAAAAAGAAAAACAAATGAAAATTTTCCAAATGATAACTAAAATTACAACAAAAATATTCAAAATTATTCACTGGATAACCTCAAAACTAGAATAGAGATCACAAAGGAACAAAACAGTAAACTTTAAGAGAACTAAAAAATTATATAATATGAACAACAAAGACAGAAGTCATTCTACAAAAATAAAAAGAGCCTCAAATAATGAGGGGAAATAGAATGTGACAGTAATAAAAAGAAAAGGAAATAAAGTTTATGTATATGGGGGTAGGGGGTTGCAGGGTGGGTGGAAAGGGGAAAAAATGAGAATCAAGTCATGTCATATTCTGGTACAAACTCTCCATGTTGAATGCAAAGATGATGTGTATTCATAATGTACCAATAAAAGTGTGAATTTAAAAATTTTTTAAAAATACTAATTTCAACTTAACTGTGCCCAGTTTGGGTACACAAATAATTTTCAATAACTGCAAAATATCATCTAGTATAGAACTTGCACCATATTCTGCAGAAAATAAAATATTTGATAATAACAAAAAATAAAAATAAAAAGAGCCTCAAAGATTGTGAAACAATAAGAAAAATACACTTGTGTACTCAAAAACTTAGAACAGGAAATTACAGATGCAAAAAGAAGTACCCCCAAAATGTGATGAGAATTTTTCAAATTTGGAAAAATATGTAAAACTACAGATTCGAGCTCAGAGTACCCTGAACAAGATAAACCCAAAGATTAAAACCAAACTGCTGAGAACTAAAGACAAAGGAAGAATATTAAAAGCATTCAAAAGAAAAATAACACATTTCTTATAGAACAACAAGGCTATAAATTACCAAATATTTTTTCACCAGAAACAATGATAACCAGAACCAAATGGAATAACTACTTTAACTGAAGTCTATACAATTAATAAGACAACTTAAAAAAAAAAAAAAAGGAGGAAAATTCTAGGTTCAATCTCATACACCATAAAAAGGGAAAATGATTTGAATGAACATTTCCAAAAAAGTTTTAGAATGTCCAAAAAGCATCCGAAAATCTGCTTATCACAAAGAGAAGTTGCTGATAAAAATGAAAACCACAATGAAATGCTACTGCATATTTTTTGGATAATACCAAGAACTTCATTTCTGATGAGGGAAGCTACTATGAAGGTTTGGTTTCAAAGTGTATGTTGTCATAAGATGTTATCTTAGTAGAGTTATGAAAAAGAAACATCACCCTCATTCGTTCTCTTGTGAAAGTAAAAAAGACTCAGTGTTCTCTTTGGCTGTTTCAATGAAAGCCTGTATTTTAGTGCACTGAACTTTCAAGTGAGATATTGTTTTCTTGCATAAAGCATGAAACTATGAGGACTTGGCACGTAGCTCAGTGGCAGAATGTTTGCCATAGGTCTGAGGTTAGACTCCAGCATCAAGGAAGGAAGGAAGGAAAGAAGGAAGGGAGAAAAAAAGGGAGGGACGGAGGGAGGGGGAGAAAATGAGAAAAAAAAGAAAAGGAAAATATGAGCTCAGTGGAAAAACTATTTCCTCTTTCTCTCTCTCTCTTATGTCTTTGCCAAACTAACTTTTAAAGGAAAACAGTGGTATATTAAGCTCGAATTAAACACTCAACTAAAGAAAAACTTCTAAGCATGAGACATTTTTCCTTTTTGGCTATTTATTTTAAAGGCAAAATCTGGCAAGAAAATAGACGGCTTAAGCTCCTCTTCAAACACAAGTAGAATGACCATTATGCATCTTATCTGTTGACTAGGTGCATGATTCTTAACCAAAAGAGATATCCACCCCTACCTCCCACCCCTGCTCTTCTGCTAATCTGACCAAGAGGTATTCGGCAATGTTTAAAGATATTTTTATTGTTGTAACTGGGAACTTGCTCCTGGCATTTAGTGGCAGAAGCCCGAATCCTGCTCAATATCTTACAATATGTAGAATAACCATTTGCAATAATTAGCTGACCCAAAATGTCAACAATGCCAAGATTGGGAAAGCAGGCTCTAGAATTATAAAATGCTATGTAACTTGGGTAAAGTGGTAGAAGAGTCCACATTCCTATTGCTTCCCACTGCTTCCAAAATCTAGAATGGAACGGTAATAAATTATGGTGATAGTTTTACACTTTCCATATAAGGTACCATTTAAAAGGAAACTAGATAGAGAAACTTTTTTGTAAAGGCCATTTCAGCCAACTAAGCTCCTAGAAGGGAAATGTGTTTTAGACATTTTAATTTCCACTGTAGCCAATGCTAACACCTGTGATAGGTTTCAATAGTATAGCAGACAGGGAGTTGGAACTGGAGTCAGATTACAAAGCCTACATCTACTCCAGGAGTAAAATCCTCCCAAGAGTTTGTGAATTTCAGATATGAGATTTCCAGGGGCCTTAATACGCATCATTACTCCCATGGACATTTTTAAAAGTGGGTCAGAAAGTTGAAGCCTGATATATGTCCAGAAGAGCTGGCACTTTAACAGCACAGGGTACATGGAGCTATTTCAACAGCAAAGAGACACTTCAGGAGAAGCATGTTTAATGAACCCACTGATAGTCATGCCACGTTAGTAACACACACTCAAGGGGGATGGGGGACCATTACTTCTACAATTATACTTGTACCGCAGTATAATCCTCATTAAAATGAATCCTTGTAGTGTTTACTACCAAATAAAAAGACAGAAACAAAACTGCCAAGCTAAATACATTTAGGATAATTTGGAGGCTATGTTTTGTCAATGACTGTCAGTTCTGAATAGCATTACACTGTGGTACATTTATACACAGAAACTTCTGGACAAGTCTCATGGTTATATACTAACCACCAATCTGTGATAAAAATCTCTTCTTTTGCCTCTTCCATTGCATTTGCCACATCTTCAAAATATCCTTTGGCATTAACATACCTGAAAGACAAGGCATTCTGTTCCTATTTTTGTTTTATTTTCTAAAACAAGACAAAAAAGAAACATAAATAAATACACCCTGTGGTAAAGCAAAATATGGCTGACCCTTCATAGAGACTCTGTCTTACCACCAGTTTAGCTTTCATAAATGGAAAGCAAAGATTAAAATCTGACCTTCCATCTGCTACGTAGGAAGGGCAGGAAGGAGACAGATCCAAGCAACCTGATTCTTCTCTGTCTAGAGGGCAGTGAATCCACTAAGCTGTGTTATCACACAGGGCCAGGTGAATTCTCCTCTCATGTTAAAACGCATACATGATTTTTCATCTGAGCCTAAAATCAGACTTAATCTCAATCATAGGAAGAAAAACACATTAAACATGATTTTATTTAAGAAATTTTAGCAAGTCAGTGCTTTTTCAAAAATTATGGCTAATGATTCAAACAAACTTTCCATTTGCATCACTAAGAAAATGCATAAATTCAGCTTGAAAAATCAAACTTTCAGGGCTATCGGTAGCAAAGTTCACTGTGGAAAGCCTCACAAAACTTGGAAAACTAATCTATTAATCAGGTAATCAATTCTTCAAGGGGTTCTAAAAGACAGGACTTTGTCAAATATAATACATAATCCTTTTACAGTTTTGAAAGTTAATTCCAGGGGAATTATGAGCATTATACTTTCAAATGCTACGAATATTTTGATGTCCTAGAACCAAAAAAAAAAAAAAAAAAAAACTAAACAAACAACAACAACAACAAAACACCTTACCATTTAGCTAACGTGCTGTCCTGGATAGCAGCATATGACCCAAATCGATGATCCTTGAGAAAGTTGTTTCCATATTTCTGAATGAATTCTTCTATAGCTCCTCCCCACCACCGAGCATGTCTGTAGCTGTTGCATTTTAAAATAAGTGTCCTTTCAAAAATCAAAAAAGCAAAAGGTAAAAAATACTTATTCAGTGTTCTTTCTCTTGAAACAAATTTACCAACTAAATATGTCCTACTTTATTTATTACTGTAACAAACACATTAAAAATTTTAGGGAAAGAACATTAAAAAATACGTGCTGCTAAAAATCCTGGTAGAATTTCTGAAAATATTCAATCTATAAAAAATCTTCAGGTGATGTTTTTCACTTACTTGCTTATGCAAACACATATATAGGGACGTACTAGTGACTTTGAGCTGTGTGAGGTAGGAGAAGGCTCATGGAAGAGCAGGAAGGTCTAAGTGTCAGAGAATTGTGTTGTCTGGTGTAAACTCCCTTGGCTCCCGAAATGTCATCTTAATTATGTTTGAGGAGTCGTCCCCTTCCTGTTCTGAAATCCACCAAAGGTAAGCAAAGGGCAGCATTTCATTTCCCTGATCTCAGCAGCTGGATGAGTGTGTGAGCCAATTCTACCTACAAGAGCAAATTTGATGACTTACTCAGGAATGCCAGGGAGAGATTTCCTGCCCTCAAATCTGAAGGGTGGAGGAGTCAACCAGCCTGAGACCAGTTGGCAGGTGGAGAACAGCCAACGAACAGAGAATTCAGAAAGGAACAGACATGGGTCTTGCTGATAGAGTGAGAGCATCGCAATTTGACAGCTCAACACAGGTGATGAATTCTCTCTGGCATAACTCAGTCTGCATCCAACTTTTCTGTCGAAATGGCTAACCTATCCTAAATTGTTAGAAATTTATTTATGATGGAGAAAGTTCAGGACAGTTTACAGTAAGTTTTTTGTTGTTGTTGTTTTTTGTGTTTTTTTATGCCAAGTGTCAGAACTGGAGAGAAGTAACTTGACAGTCATAGCAAAACAAGGTGTTGGAGCCAGGCTTGGGACAGAAATCTCTCACCACTCCTACACAAGGGGACTAAGTGAGGAGGACAGTTCTCTTTGGTGGGAAGGGGGCCATGTTTAGAGACTCTGAAATAGTTATTTGTAAAGACTAAGGATGTTCGAGCTTCTCTCCTCCATGTACCAGAGAGGAATGCTGGATTCAGAGAGGTTCATGCTGATGTTCCTCAAGTCCAGAGAACAGGAGGTCAGACATATGGGGCTGGAAGAGGGCAGCATCCTCTATCTGATATGGCAAAGGAGACACAGCTCCAGGGCAAGAGCAGCAGGACACAATGCCTCGGTTTCACCTGTTGTGCAAACACTACTGCATTTGAGCTTAGTGGCTCTGCAAACCAGTTATGAGAAGAAGGTTCTGGGGCACATGTGTGACAGACATGCAAAGGCCAGGAAGGGCCTGGGAAAGATAAGTGATAGGCACAGGGATTGTCAGAGCGTCTGTTCATGTGGTGGGAGCCATTCAAATTGGAAGATCAAAGATGAAGAGCTGAGAAAAGAAGTGAGAGAATGGCACTAGAGAAAACAATACCTAAGAGAATGTGGGGCTACAAAGGCAAAGAGATAAAGGACCTTAAATTATAGATGGAGAATTTGCGCTTTTCTGATAAAAAGACGATGCCAGGGAAGACATTGGTGAAACCTGGATTGGGCAGATTCATTTGGCAATGGTGCAGTGAGTGATGGCTGGAAATGGAGACAAGGAGGCTAATAAAGTCCCCGTCACAAGGACCACTGGGAACTGTAGCCTTACTTCTCTGATGCCATAGAGAACAGTGCTAGCAAGAAGGCTGAACGGCAATGCCACGGCATTTCCAACAACAACCAGGAGTGCTCCTTATTCAGAGAGTGACAGGAAGTTGAGCCCCTACTTACACCGTCACGTGTATACGTACGCACACACGTACCAATGTATATTAGGAGGGTTATGCATATCTGTTAGTAACTCTGTGAAGAAAGAAACGTATATATAGCCATATACATAAGGGATATATAGCCATATAACCATACAGGGATAAATGTGTATAAGTATACACATATGTGTTTATATATATACACATACATGGAATCAACTATAATCTTTCAGAATCATACATAACAACACATATACTCATGGATAAAATCTATAATAAATACACATTTGAATATCTCTCTAAAAATATTTTTCTTTAATAATTTATATATAAATACAATTTTTATAAATCAAGTAACTTTTTACTTTAGGTCTTTTATTAAAGGATATTGACTTATAAAGCTTTATCCTTTTTTAGATGTAAAATATCTTTCTAACAGTTTGATAAATTGAACAATACAAGTCTGTTAAAATAAGTGTACATTCATAGATTGGATAATTTGTTCTTATCTTTTTTAATAAATGATATGCCTCTTTAAAATATGCATAAGATAAGGTGTTTTGGGGGGACCAGGAATTGAACTCTGGACCTCTCATTTGCCAGGCAGGTCCTGTGCTGCTGAGCCACATCTCCCTCCCGTGAAAAGGTTTTATAACTTCTGACTGATATATTCCAAACAATAATTTTCTACTGTTTAAATAATTTTCTTTATTTTCTACTTAGGATTGAGAGGAAAAGCTTGTGTTTTAAGAGATTTTGGTAGAAATACTTTTTAAATACTTACAACTTGAAAGATTATCTTTACCTTGAAAGATTATCAATTCGAAGTCCATATTTCGTTTCTGTCTCTTTCTTCCCCACCTTAATTTTAAATTCTTTATCTACCAACAGGACGAAAGCAATAGCACCGCTGTCTGGTTTCATATATAATAAAAAGGAATCTTTTACCACTAACCACCTGTAAAAAGGCAACAAGAACTTCTGAAACCCAAAGAATAATATTACAATAAATTTAAGTAAACTTTCTAGTAGACTGTAGATAATTTTTAGGCTTTATATGGATTTTTCTTTTAAATCATTTTGAAGAAAAACAAAATAGAAAAGAACACAAGTTCTTTATATTATTACTTTTATTTTATTTATTTTATTTTTTTTAGGTTTTTTGAGACAGGGTCTCACTTTTGTGGTTCAGGCTGGCCCTGAGCTCAGCCTCAAACTCACATCACAGCAATCCTCCTGCCTCTGCCTCCCAAGTGCTGGGATTACAGGTGTGAGCCACCACGCCCAGCACTGTGGTATGTGGTACTGATTGCTGCTGGGCGTGAATCTCCACACCCAGTATTGTATGTGGTTAACCGGGGATTGAACCCGGGTCATTGTGCTTGCAAGACAGGTGCCAGAACCACTGAACTAAATCCCCGGCCCTATATTATGTTTTTCTAAGAAGTATTAGCACCAAGCAATTAAGAATAATTCAACAGCTCTTTAAACATAAAAGGCAAAACTTGGAAGAATGTCCTTGATATTGGCAGGTGGCACTGGTAGGAGGCAGGACATCCAGCTGTTAGAAGAACAGAATACCAAACTATCGTAAGGGGTACATAAGTCTATTAGCAGGTAAAATCACCCTTTTAAAAGTCCAATATTCCACATATTCTGTGGCTTATTTCAAATTGATTTGTAGTTTATAGACCTCTGATAAATGATGCTCAATGGAGCAGGAGAATCCTTTAAAATTATTTCCACTCAGTGAAAAGTATTTTAAGAGCTCCACAGTGGCCAGCTATGGTGATATCCTGAGATAGGCACAGGAGGAGACAGCAAAGGTAAGTTGGTCATGGAAGCATGTTCTCAGAGGAGCCTGCTAGGCTAATACAAATACAAGCAATGGTAATTCTAAGCTAAATGGGAACGGTATGAGTAAAGAGAAGAAGAAAGTAACAGATGAGGGAAGTCTTCAGTGCTGGCTAAAAGGATGAGGCTGTGAAATTGTCCTGAAGAGGGAGTGTCACAATGAGCTGAGGAAATGTCCCAACAGTTGGAGCCCAGAGTGGGGGAAGTGTCCAAATGTGTCCCACAGGAAGGGAGGAGACAGCACAGGCACGAGGTGCAGAAATGCTGCATGTGTGGGGCAGTTTGGATGGCTGGAGCCTCAGGAAAGACTGGAGAAAGTGGGCAAAGTTCATGCTGGGGTGGGTTTGAAAGCAAAGGAGGTTGATTTTGAATCATGGAACCAGTATTTCCTAAGCTTGCCTGATGATCAGAAAATAATTCTAATACTTGTTAAAAAGAACTGATCCCTGGGCCCCATTCAATATCCATTCCAAGGCCTGAGACTATGGTTTTTAACAAAAATATGTAAGTGATTGTGTTTTGAAACAGAGTATCACTATGTAGTTCAAGCTGGCCTTCAACTCACTAAGTAGCCCAGGCTAGCTTCGAACTCACAATTGTTCTGCCTCAGTCTCCCAAGTGCTGGAATTACAGGAGTGCACTACCATACCCAATATACTAACTGTTGAATAAAGAACTTCCTGTTCCCTTGCAAAGCAATAGACAAAAATATCCTGGGGCCTATGTTTTAGAATAACAAAGACAAAGAGGGATATAGGGTAGAGGGTTAGCAAACTACTGCAAAAATACAGACCAGCTCTTCTCACAGATTAATGTGCATACAGAGATCCCCAAAGATCTTAATAAAATGCAAAAATCAGAGGGCAGGACTTGAGTTTGCATTTTCACAAACTCACAGATGATGGCTATGCTAGGACTGCATCGTGAACAGGATAGGTTTAGATGACTGACAATGGAAAGAGCAGGAGAGATGGAATAAATTTAAAGCAGATACAACTATAAATAGAACCATCGTGCTGCAATATAACATGTATTTTGAGGGGATTAATGGCAATGTACCTATTTCACTATACTAAAAAATTTAAATACATGCCCTATTTTTATTATACTGCTTATAAATATAACTCTTATGCTGTATACTTATTTGCCTGGAACTTTTTGGTAAGCAGATGAATGAGCATCCTATCATTAGCAGACCAAGTAGAGCACGTGAGTGATCCTACCCAGGTGGAACCAGTAAGGTTAGAAAACCTGTTTACAAACTGAGTAAAATGTGCATGTAGCATGGGAACTCGGTATTTAAAATAATTCTATGAAAAGTATTTACTGAAACTGCTAATCACATTATTCTTTGGGGGCTTTATAATCTTGATCCAATGTGGACAAATCTACATTGATTTCTCCATAGTTCTGCTTTATTTAAGAGGTAGGTTGGGTGTTGCTCAATAAAAAAGGGTGTGGTAGGTAATTTACTATAAAAGAAGCACATATGATGTGGTTAATAGAAGAAAAACCATCAAGGGCGCAGAAAGAAATAACTAACCACAAAGGTTAATATACTGAGAGAGATGACACACCAAACTGGGCCCAAGTTTCCTGGTTTTTCTTGTCAAATGAATAAATAAAAGAAATAAAGAGCTATCACCAACACCAAATTGCAACTGAAGTTTCTCCCAGGGTATCTAAAATAAGGTAATTGAAAAATATAATGGATAATATCTCAATTATGATTTTTAGTGAATCCAGACATGATACATTATATGGGACATCTGCTAACATTCAGTATAAATCAAAGGGTAACTTGTGATTCTGATGGGACTGAGTATTAATTCAGACTGAATCAGCTGCCTGCTGAAAAAACTTTGTGAAGGTTAAAGGACACTAGATAGGTCATGTGCCTATCAAAGTTCCTTCTTTCCTGTGGCTTGTGGTGTAAGCCAGAGAGCAGGAATGTGGTGCAGCCCCAGTTATCTGGCACCAGTGTGCATGCTGCGATCCAGAACAGGCAACAGGCTTTGGAGCCACAGCTGGCAGGGCTGATGATATGAGATGTCAAGTGTCCCAGACTCATGACCGTCCTGCCTAACAATCAAAGACATATGAATGATATCAGAGCCTGCTCTGGCCGAGCTCCACACCAAAGAGATAGGTAGTGTGGCATAGTGATGGAATGTATCAGTGCCAGATGTACCAAACTCCCACCACTGCAGTAGGAAACAAACCAGAGAAACACTCTGAAGAGTAAACACTCGTGGCATAACCACAAAGGCCAGGGGTTGCCCAACATGTCATTAGCCAGAAGCCACTACATGCCATCCAGCAGGTGTGTCCTGCACAAACTTCTGGCTAAAGAGGCTTCAGAGACGGCTACAACCTGCTGCAAGGAATGAGGCCCATATCTCTCCCTCACAGAGCCTCCTGTAGGCTGCAATGATGTTCAACAAGAAGATGGCTGTGCATGTTTCAGGACCAGGTCACTGCTCAGCTCTAGGGGAACCATTCACCCTGTATCCCGGATGAATAGCTCCTCCAAGGGGTGACCCCCCCCAAGAAACACAGAACTGCTTAGCAGTGCCATCTTCTTGGGAAACAATGCCAGACTGAATGAGTGGGGAACAGTTCTTAACAGTCATTAGATACCAGGGGAGATATCTTTACCCAAAGCTCCCCTTAAACGTGCCATTCTGTAAATGTCCTCTGAAGCTCCCACCCTCTCTTCTAGAGGAAGATGAGTGTCAAGAAAGGATGAAGCAGTGGCCCTCAGGACACCTGATCTGAGCTCCTTCTTGTGCTCATCTCCTACTGTGCTTTCTTACCAGGCTGGTCTAACTGTGATTCAGGATTGAAAATTTGTGGGGGTTTTGTTTTGTTGACCTTCTAAAGGTCCTCTTCTGTGCAGAAAATGTTTCTTCCAGATGCCCCTCAAGAGAGCCCCTTGTCAAGGAGAGCTCTGCTTAAAATCTCTCTATGGGAGGCTATTTGACCGATGTGAGTGACAGCTCCCCAGCCACCGCTCCACTCCAGCTCCAGCCTCTTCACAGCGCACCCAAAGTAGTCATCTGTCTGCTTATGATCTGTCTCCTGAACTAAGAAAGAAGATACCTGAGAACAAGGAATGTGGCTGCATTTCCACCTTGTCCACCCAGGGCCTGCAATAACCTTCTAGCAGCCCAGAGCAAGCAGTCAGGCAAGGCAACCAACCATCCTAACTGAATCTTACATGAAAGCAACCCCAGAACATGATGGAAACCTTTAAATACCTCTGTTGTCTAAAAATCTTAATTCTTGGACTAGGTCATAGTCCAGCAAGGTGAACAGTAAGTTTATTACTTAGGATCTACACAATTCTCTCTCTTAAGACATTATATGAGATGAGAAATTTAACATCTATGGCCAAGTACAAAGATTTTGCTCAATAAATGTGCTCTGGAAGCTGATGTTTTGCATTGTCAGAAGAAATGTTTCCTGTGTTTGTCTTTTCTTTCTACCTGCCCATGCATTAAGGTCATTATGAGAAATAATTTAATATGTAAAGGTCCTGTTGGCCTTATCTCAATGTGTCCATATAAGATAAATAAGAAAATAATCAGAATGCTTTCTATGGGGACTTGGTAAAAGAGAGAGTTGTGAATGAATGTCACCTTTAGAAGTAACTCCCACTAACACACGAATCAATAGATTTTTACTGTGAGAAACTCTGCAAAGTAATTTTGTCAGCTATACTTTATCATCTATATATAGTGTGATACTTTAAATCCCTCCATTTGACTCAAAAAAATATTAATATGGGACCAAGGCCTTAATCTTCACAGAAAGATTTGTACAATTTAAAATGAGGACACATTTCATTCCAGGCAAGATCGTATCTTTTAGATTGTCTTGGTTGACACGATTTAATCCAAAGTTTAAAGAAAGAGCGGAGGCACGTTTCTTTTATGTAACAAATTCTTCCCCGTCCTTCCTGGCTTTGCTATTATGGAGGTCCCACTTCAAAATCCAGGTTCTCAGGGAGATTCTCCCAGACTCCTCCAGCTCCAGTTGTCCATTCCAGTTTCCAAATTCCTTACTATACCATTGTCTTGTTTTCCCACTACAGCTTTTCACCCCCTGAATTCATGTCTGTCATTTCTTGTTGACTTAGTTATTGCCTTCATTTCTCTCAAACAGACCTCTGTGAGGCAAAGGCTTCTTTTCACAGGACCAAGAGCACAAGAGGAATTTCCCAAATGACTCAGCAAGCCAGACCAAGGATTCCGCTCCTGGAGCAGCCCCACAAGGATGGGTGACCACCACGGGTGCAAGCTCTGAAACCCGGGGTAAGTGCATAAAGCACTTCAGATAGGAGTTTATCAGGGTGGTGGTACCAGAAAGCATCAGAGAAGAAGGGGAGGGAGGTGGAAAGAAAGAAGTCCTCGAGGATGTGCCGCCATGTACTTTATGGTGGGCAGCCAGGCTGGGGGCAGCTGGGAGCTCTGAGACAGCCCTGCATTCCTGCAAAACATCACACCCCAGAGGGGAGCGGGCAGGATCAGGAGCTGTGAGGAGCTGCTGACACCTCCCATCTGCTCTGCTTACACAGGAGGCTCTGAGAATACTTGGGCAAAGAATCACTGGTGCTTAAAGCTGAGATCTGAAATGCTCTAGGCAGCATAAACCAGATAACATAGGCAAATGACTGACTAGAGAAGAATGGCCGGAAGGAATCCACCTTGAGTTCCCAGGGGACAGACAGCGACCAGCAGGAGCAGCGGTCCCTCAACTTTACCTGCTTTGCTTAGGTCTGAGTCCTCCCCAGGGTACTGTGCTTGTGGGGTGAGAGACATCTCAAGAGGCAGTCTTGATTTTCTATGATGTTACATAACTCCAAGTTTATATACTTGGAAAGAGATCCTTTCAGCCTCTAGAATCTCTTTATTTACTTTACTTGAAGAAATTATGTAATATGTGGCTTTCTTGAGGGTAGTGTTTTCCCTTATATTTTCAAGGTTCATCCATATTACAGCATGTATAGTACATTATTATTCCCTTTAAATTTTGTTCTGATACAACCTATGTGCTATAAAACTAACCCTTAAAAAGCACCAACTTTACAACCATCTAGATAATGTAATCATCCTGCAAAGAACCTCATACCCTTCAGTAGCCTTTTCCTCTTCACGATTAAGGAATATGTCACTGTGTGGAAATACCTCATTTTTTCATCAATTCACTTGAGTTCTTCCTCCTGTTTTGGCTATTAGGACTAATACTGCTATGGACAAGCTTTGGTGTCCATTATTTCAATGTTTTAGATGAACACCTGGAAGTGGAATTGTTAGGGTATATGGTGACGCTGCCAAACACTGTAAGGGCTCTGCTGGGCAAAGCGGCTATACCATTTTACATGTCTTCCAGCTGGGCACATGCTCCACCAGTGAGCGTACAAAGGCTCTAATTTCTCTACATCTTTGCCAGTTTTTATTATTATCCATCTTTTTGGTAGAATCAACTTACAAAGTGTGAAACTGCATCTTCCTGTGGATTTGATTTCCATTTCCCTAATGACCAGTGATGGTAATGAACATGGTTTCATATGCTGATTGGCCATTTCTCCCCATTATTTGGCCAATCAATTTCCGAGTCTTATGTCAACTGAGTTACAGGTCTGTTTTGTTTCTGGTATTGACTATTGAGCCCAGGGCCCTGTACATGCTGGGCACTTGCTCCTCCAGTGAGCCCCACCCTGCTCCCCACTGTGCTTTCAAGTACATAATTTGTACACTGTGCCATTTAGTCTACTTTTGAATCAAATATTTAAATGAACACTAGAACTTGCTTCCCTGTGGCTTTCAAAGGATTTAATACTTGAAGCTACAATGTAAATATTTTCCCAAACACCTATTTTATTTAAAGAAACACACAAAGTTCCTTAGTCCTACCTTTTTGACCATCTGTAGCAGGCTCTCCCCTGACCACAGCAATTCAACCCTGGTATTCTGTGTCCCCCGGATCTTTTCATGATCATACCTTCCCTGAAAGAGACACCAAATTAACCCGTCATCTTCAAATTCACAAAATGAGGTCAAATAAACCTCCTCATTCTCACATGACTTTATTGTCCTTTCTTTCTCCTCCACCATTAACTCACTTAAGGCCATGTTTGTTAGCTTGAGATTCCAGCAACTCAGCAGCTCCTAGGTAAGACATGGCCCTTTTGAGACACAAGGTTGCATAATTCTACTGAGCACAGGGCAGGACGTTTACCATCCTGCCCCTTGGCTCCAGATGCTAAGTGTCCCCTCCATTCATTGTGACAATCCAAGCATTTTTATGGCCCAGATGCTGTTCAGCCCAGAGAGGGGCCCACAGGACCCAGCATACTTCTCCATTCCTCCACACACAGCTCTAGCAACTGAGCCACATTAAAAGTGGGAAAGCAAAGCCACTCTCTTTGAAAATACATCCTTTGATTATGAGATGTGACAGAAAGGATCAATATCAACAGTTAAAGAAAACAGTTTTGAAATAATAGTCCTAAAGAACTAAAATTTAAAAGTTAAACTCTTTATATAATTAAGCTCTACTACAATATGGCCAGGGAATATAATTATAGAGTAAATTTCCATTTATTTATATATTTCTCTTATATGATTGTTTTAAAAGTTATCAAAATAGCTGATTTTCATAAGGAATTAGAAGAAAAAGTCCTAAATATTTGATTTTTTTATGCATTTGCCCACAACATACTTGCTATGAGTACTGAACACTCCCATTGTTGGGCTAGAAAGAATCTGTGCTATCAGGATATGAGAATGACAGCAGCACCTGCTACCACTGTTCACTGCAGGAAACACTTGGCTCCAAACAAGTATATCACCTCAGAATCACCCGAAGAGAAAGAAGAGCAGTAAAGCCAGGGGGGGTTCTATCACTGTGGGGTGCCACTACAGCATGTTAACACTCATCAACTTCTTACACTTCTCCATAGAGATCCAACTTGGAACTTACAGGCCCTTTGGTCCCAAATCACGGATGAAAGATAACTGGCTTATATCAAGGAATTCTGTCTGAAAAGAAGAAAAACAACAACAAAAATTTAGATAGAAAATAAATTTGTGCATTATACATAGATCAAAAATAATGATACTAAACTGAGAGTATACTGATTAGACATACATAATTAAAACACAACAACTAGTACTGTCTACACTAGAATGTAGAGAAAGAATACTCAAGTAGATCTTGGATCGTAAGTTTACTATCAACTTTGTTTTGTGTTCCTTTCTGTTGCTGATTGGATGGCACAGCGCACATAAAGTAATAAACAAATGCCTGAAGAGATTCATATTAGTGCCAAGTTCTAGAAAGCAGATTGACTTTAAGCATGTGGAAATGAGAGGGTGGGAGAGAAAAATGACAGGTTGCTTAAGAGGTGATAGATGTAAGGTTGGGCTATGGGAAATCAGGTGAAGGACTAAGGCAAAATCATGTGGCCAAGCAGGTTACAGAGGGATTAAAGAACATCAGGGATTCACAGGAGAAATTTTTTTTAACTAGCTGAAAAGGAAGAGAACTTCAAGCCCACCTCACAGTAGAAAGTACAAAGATAAAAAAAATTATAATGATTTTGCACTGGGGATTTAACCCAGTGGTTCTAGTGCCTGCCTTATAAGCCCAAGGTCCCTAGTTCGATCCCTGGAACCACATACAACAATGCCAGGTGTGGTGACTCATGCCATAGCACACCACAGTGCCGGGTATGGTGGCTCACACCTATAATCCCAGAACTTGGGAGGCAGAGGCAGGAAGATTGCTGTGAGTTCAAGGTTCACCTGGGCTACATAGTGAGGGCAAGGCCAGCCTGAACTACAAAGCAAGAACCTGCCTCAAAAAAAAAAAAAAGAGAGAGAGAATTAACAATTAGAGTAAGAACAGTTTTGACTAACACTGTCTTTAGTATTTCTTGTGCATTATGTCAAACTTCTCTGAAGTAGGTACAGAAGAGAGAACTAAAGTGTGCAGCGGGGGTAAGCAAAGTCTGTTTTTTTTCTTTTGCAAAGAGCCAAAGTAAATATTTTGTGCTCAGCGGGGCAGTCTCTGTTGTAAACACTCAGCTCTGCCACTGCAGTATGGAAGTGGCCACAGATAACACATAAACCATGTATGTGGCTGTGCTGAATAAAACTTTGTGTATATGAAAAACAAATATAATTTTCATGTGTCACAAAACATTATCATTCTTGGTTTTTTCAGCCACTTAAAAATATAAAAATTATTCTTAGCTCACAGAACATATAAAAATGGCAATGAGCTTAATTTGTTCCACTGACTATAACTTGCCAACTCCTACTTTGGAGAAGTTAAGAAGTTTTCCACAATTACATAATTAGCAAGGGACAGAATCAATATCAAGTCAAACCAAAGTCAGCATCTGCAAAATTAACCAGCAAAAGCAAAACGTCATCATTTCTTGTACTCAAACTGAGCTCCTTACATATTCAACTGAGGTGAGGACTAGATGAAACTGTGGAAGTACAAAGTAAAAAACA
>PVIR01003875.1:0-84211 GCA_004026965.1 Petromus typicus | reverse complement strand
GTAAGCATTTATTCTCTTTGCCTCATTTTTGCTTGTGTTCAAAGTGTCAGAACCCTGTTTCTCTAAATGATTTTCCTGATGAGGCTAGGCAAGCGCTCCGACTACTCCAGTACGCATCTTCTGTCTGTGTCTGTTAATACTGTGTCTCCTGAAACAGCCTATTTCTTCATGAGACATCTGTGAATAACTTACCCATTCTTCTGTTTGTTTTATTTATGTTTTTCTTTGTTTTTTAGATAGTCTCTCTTTGTGGTTCAGGTTGGCCTTGAGCTCAGCCTCGAACTCACAGCAATCCTCCTGCCTTGGCCTCCTGAGTGCTGGGATTAGGGATTATAGGCATTAGCCACCACGCCTGGCACTGTGGTATGTGATACTGATTGCTGGTGGATGTGAGTCACCATGTCCAGCATTGTTCTTTGTGGTTACCAGGGATAAAACCCTGGCCGTTGGGCTTACAAAGCAGGCACCAGAACCACTGAGCTAAATTCCCAGCCCCTATTAATGTATTTTTGTTAGGAGGTGGTAGTAGTGTTGGAGATTAAATCTGGAACCTCACACATGCTAAGCCTTCACCCTACCAGTGAGTCACACTTTTGTGTAGTCTTCTAGCTAGGCCTGTCTTTAACATGAAAGTTGTATGAGACAAAATGTAACATTTTGTCATATTATAATTTTAAAATTTATATTTATCTTTTATACCTTATGTTAGGCTGTAAATTCTTTAAGGCTGTAAATTCTTTAAGGGCAAAGAATATACTTTCTGTTTTGTGTTTTTTCCTTTTTTTTTTTTTTTTTTTGAGACAGGGTCTCACTTTGTAGTTCAGGCTGGTCCTGAGCTCAGCCTCAAACTCACATCACAGCAGTCCTCCTGCCTCTGCCTCCTGAGTGCTGGGATTACAGGCGTGAGCCACCACGGCCGGCACTGTGGTATGTGGTATTGATTGTTGCTAGGTGTGAGTCTCCATGCCCAGTATGGCATGTGGTTACCAGGGATCAAACCCGGGTCCTTGCGCTTGCAAGACAGGCGCCGGAACCACTGAGCTAAATCCCCGGCCCTGTTTTGTTCTGTTTTTGATAACCTTTCCATTATTGTTTCTCAGAAAGCTTCAGAGTAGGAGAATGGTATTTTGCATCTTGCTGCAATGCCATCTCTAGAATATTGTCTTTGTTGTTTTTTTAGATTCATTTTTGAAATGTATATTTCAATAATTTATACATTTCCCCTAAATTTTCTAATTTTAGTATATAATTTTCACTATTGTGTTATTTTGTAATTTCTTTAGATTCAGTTTAGTGTTTCCTTTTTGATCTCTGATTTTATTTTGTCTTTGTAGTTTTTTGAAGTTGCATCCTAAGTATCTGTTTTTTAACTTAGCACAAGAAGAAGTTATAGATGGGTATTCAGTGTTTTATAGCCCAGACTAGGAAATGAAACACAGTGTTTGAACTCAAATTCCAAGTAAGTAAGAACTTAGTCACTTAAGCACAACCAGTTGAAAAGGAAACAGAAAAATAGGATCTCACTGAACAGCTAAAGATCTATCTACAGATTTATTTGGGTGGATGCCCGGGAATCTGAACTACTAATTTGTTAATAGGAATTAATTTATCTGCTGAAAGAATATAGTTCTATTTTATTGATCCAACTATTTTAGACTCTGGTAAAATTCTTAACCCCTATTCTTCTCAAGATTCTTCTTAATGTCTAAAATTTCCTTTTTATCAAAATATTTTGTCTTGATGTATATTTTTGTGTTCTGTTAATTTTTATTAAAATAAATATGTTGCTTTTACCTGAAATACTGACATATTATTAGGAAGATTACATTTTGAAGCTATATTGCTGCCTCAAAATTTGTCTATTCTAAATTACATTTATTATTTGTCCCTCTGCTGTCTCTCATGCTCCTCCTTCTCAGTAAAAATGCAAGTCTATTTTTATGATTTTCCTTTCCCTATCAGAGTACGTAATAATAGTAGTTTAGAGAACCTAGCCATTTTAGTTAGAATGCTATCAAATATAAATGATAAGTTGGTTCATGTATAATACAAAGCTTAAGGCACTTGTAACAAAAAAGTAAGGAAACAAATTTTATATATATGGGGGGGTGGTAGGGTGGGTGGGGCTATGGGAAAAGATGAGAATTAAGTTGTGTCTTATACTGGTACAAATCCCCATTATGGAGTGCAATCATGATGTGTATATTTAATGTACCAATAAAGATAATTTAAAAAAAATATTTTTCTGTCTTTATTAGGAATAATTAAATTATTTGAGACACAACAAAATGATAAGTGTATAAAAGAAGTAATGAAATTACTCGCCCTGCTTCTGACCATTGAGCTTTGGTTCTCCGCTCATAAAGATTAAATTCTGTATTTCCCTATAAAAATAAGTTATTTTCATTTGTAATATAATTACCAATCTGATTTTTAAACATCTATTATTTTTATCACCTAATGTATACTTCTTTCAGACAGTTATATCTTTAAAGATGATGTAGTGTTAGCAAGGTTGTATGTGCTTTTCTGAAGAAGCCGAAATACTGTTTTTTTAACCAACTTGTTTAACGTTTACTGTTGCTTTAATATTTGTTAGCTATAATTCAGAAAATTTTTTTTATTTTATACCATTGAATTTTACTTTTATAGCATCCTTTTATCAAGAATGCAAAACCTGTGTCAATATTAAGAGACCTAATCACAGAAGCTATGGAGATCAAGGCTAAAAGGCATGAAGAACAACAGCGAGAATTAGAAGAGGAAGAAGAAAATTCGGTTCGTAATTATTCTCAAAAAGTTGATTCTTTTATCTTTTGGGTAATTTTTGTAGTTTTGTTTCATTTCTTAAAATATGTTAGTAGCACTTTTTTATTATACAAGTGCAGTATGTTTCATTAAATCTTTATAAATATATTTTCCTTGTATTAAATGTCTGTTATTTTCTTTCTGATGTCTGAAGAAGTCATAATTAATGAGGTACAAGTATGGTTATCAAACCTACAATCCTAGTACTGAAGTGGGTGGATCAGTTGAATTCAGGAGCTCAAGGCCAGCCTGAGCAACACAGTGAGAACAGGCATAGAATAAGGAAGTAACGATTAGCGGGATGTAATTTAAGTACAGCAGGATGGCACATATCTAGCATCTATTAATACTCTGTTGAATAAATGTCATCTTGAAGTTGAATAGTTTGGGGAAACTTTTTTTGTTTTGTTTTGTTTTGTTTTGTTTTTGTGGTACCAGGGATCAAATTCAGGAAACTTTAAAAAAAAACTGACCAACAACTATATTATGAAAATAACAAAATAACAACCCTTAGTGACTATGTAGAGATTTTGGAGCTTTTGTCCCTGCTTATGGGAGTGTAAAATGGTACAGACTTTTTAGAAAATAGTTTGGTTGTATCCCAAAAAGTTAAACATGAATTTATCATGTGATTCAGCAGTTCCACTCCTGGGTACAAACAGATGGTGCTCAACTTGTGATAGTTCACTTTAATGGTTTTTCACTTTCACAGTGGTAAGAAAATGTACTATAAAATGACTTGGCTTTTCACTTTCAATATAGTATTCATTGAATTATCTATGATATATTAAACTTTATAAATTTGCTTGTGATTTTTGCCTTGCTGTGGGCTTATATAAGGGTTCCAATCATGTGAAAGCTAGGCTAAACTGGGCTGTGAGGTTCATTTGGTTCAGTGTGTTAAAAGTCTCTGTTCTGGGCCGAGGATTTAGCTCAATGGTTCTGGACCCTGCCTTGCAAGTGCAAGGTCCCAGGTTCGATCCCAGGTAATCACATACAACAATGCCTGGCCTGGAAACTCACACCCACCAACAATCAGTACCACATTCCACAATGTCAGGTGTGGTGGGGCTCACACCTGTAATCCCAGCACTCTTAGCAGGCAGAGATAGGAAGATTGCTGAGATCAGGACCAGCCTGAACTACAAAGTGAAACCTTGTCTCAAAAAAAAAAAAAAAAATCTCCATTCAAAGTGAGAATAATTAGGTTGTGTATTTTGTGAATGGAACTATGAAAATGTTTTGGACAAATTCAGAAATCATGTATGGGGCCGGGGATTTAGCTCAGTGGTTCCGGCGCCTGTCTTACAAGCGCAAGGACCTGGGTTCGATCCCCAGTAACCACATACAATACTGGGCAGCAATCAGTACCACATACCACAGTGCTGGGCGTGGTGGCTCACGCCTGTCATCCCAGCATTTGGGAGGCAGAGGCAGGAGGATTGCTGTGATGTGAGTTTGAAGCTGAGCTCAGGGCCAGCCTGCACTACAAAGTGAGATCCTGTTTAAAAAAAAAAAAAAATCGTGTATGTATGTTTCTATTCTTCAGATAAGCATTTATCCTCTGAAGTAAAGCTAGTGTTTTTATGTAAAACTATTGTGTTGTTTGTTATATTTTACTGAAATTATAAGAAAAAATTAAGTCCTATCTGAGTCATACATTGAACAATATTCATATACTTTGCTTTAAACCGTATTCTTAGGCTGCAGCTTTCATCTTAAGGTTGTTTTATCAATGGTTGTCTTCAATATAGAATACATGTATACATACTCATACAGATCCAAGTATATATAAGAATGAGATGTGCAGAATAGATGCAAAGTGCCTGTACCCATAGTGAAGTGCATTATATCCTATATTGCCGTTCATGTAAATAAGCAGACTTTTAAATTAATAGTCATATTTTCTCAAGAACATTTATCTAGATTGAAGACTCAAAAGTTTACTCAGAGTTTATACTGTCCCTTACTTTGGGATTCTTTTCAGATTGGTGTAAATTGGTTTAATATGTGGTTGTTACAGTTTAGTATTAGAATGTCCCAAGAAGTTTCATGTGTTCAGAGGTGGGGATTTGAGTAGTGATTGAATCATGGTGGGAAGGTCTGTATTTGTCAATGGATTGATCCATTTGATGAATTCATGACTAAATGTGCTGGTAAGAGAGGGGCATATTAGAAGAATGTCACTGGGGTGTACCTTTGGAGGGCATATCTCCTTCTCCTCTGGTTTCTCATTCCTGGCTTCCCTGGCATGAGCAGCTTTCCTTCACTATCCCCCTGCACCATGCTGTGTCTGCCTTGGAGCCAGGTGAACTGAATCCTCTTAAACTGTAAATCCAATTAAACTTCCCTCCCTTTAAGTGATGGGTGTTAGCTGTCTTGTCCCAACAACAGGAAAGTAGCTAATGTAGTAGCTGTGAAATAAAATAGCTAATTTCTTATAGAGCCATATATCCTTGTTTTTCATTAGACAGCCAATTTATGTCATTAAATTGATACTTTTCCCCTTAAAATCAGATTTTTTTGTAGAACTTACACGTATTTTTGACCAAGTTAACACAAAAGTTTGCTATAGTTTGTGTTCTGTAGTTCTCATCTAATTAGCAGGGGATTTTTGAGACAATGTTAAGTTGCCAGTTTGATTTATTGAAATGTTATACAGGTATTTGAAAGAATATTTAAATAATATACACAGTAAAAGGATTAGTACTTGCTGTTTTCAATAAAATAACAAGGCAAACACCCTACATGTGGTACAATGTATGATTATTTAAAAGTGGAGTGATATTAAATTGAATTTATAAGATAAGGCATAGAATGCACCATTGACAAGTAGTAGTTTTTAAAGTAGATTAAAAGATTGATAAAGAGTTTATTAGACTTGTTTTGTGACCGGAGCTCAAACATTTCCCTTTATGGATCATAATGTTAAGAGAAAGACAGGGAGCCACCCGGATGTAGAATTTCATATTAAGTGAAATGCTGAACAAAGCCTGGAGTACTTCTTGATGTTAGGCTCTATGAGAGCTTTTCATATGTATATATGTACCAGCCCCTTTATTTCTCCTTTCATGTAAAGAGAGATGTTAGTTAGCTTCATACTGATAATAACTGAGTTAAAAAGTTTTCCTTATTAATTGTCCTTCAGACTTGTCTTTGGAAAAGAAATAGAGGCTTTCTGTTGACTTCTTTATACTCTGAACTGTAAGCTTTACAGGCTATGGTCCTTAATGTTTGAAGAATAGCCAGTATCTTTTAAATTTGACTTCTTGACTCAGTAGTTCTGTGCATGGGTGGAGGTAAAAGTGCCACGGTGCCCCTCCCACTCTTACACAGACGGTGAACATTGTCAGAACCTTTCCCTTTTCTCCTACTGCTATTGAATAGGGAGCTTCAAATCATTCTATTCCTCATGAACTTTTTGAACTAGATAAAGGATAGAACAGTGGCAGAGTCAACTTAAGTCAGAAACCTGTAATGTATCGACTGGTTAAAGAAGAGGTGTAACTGTCAAAGAGCAGGACAGACTGTGCTTGAAGGTCCATGGGCAAGCTGGTTAACCCCTCTGCAGTTTTATTATCTGTAAGCCCTTATGGAGAGAGATATAATAGTAATTCAAAAATATATATCTCAACATGTAAGGCATTTGTATTTAATGTATACAAAGTGTAGCTTTTGTTTCTGTTAATGCTGCCATATTACTTTAACATTTTAACCAGTTGTTTTAGTTTTTGACTTTTGTGATGGCACTTGTTGCTGCTGCTTATTTTGTTATCTATGATTCATGAAAACTGGCACTGATCAGACTTAAACTGGTATATTTTTTCAAAAATTTAGTACTTGTTTGTAGTACATAATCCTCACGGACAGCTGGTATATGTGCATAAACATGCTGTTTTTTATTATCCTCCTATTCTTCCCTCTGCATGTTGTCCATCTCTTGATCTTTTTCCCTTTTGCAAAAAGATCGGTCTTCTTTTTCCTATGATTTATATTTTATTTTGTTCTTTATATTTTGGGTTTCTGATTTAAGAGAAACCATACAATATTTAAGCTTGTGCCTCTGATTTATTTCAATTAAAATTATTATGTCAACATACATCCATTTCCCTACAAGTGACTCGCACCTATTGATAGAAGCTTAGGCTGTTTCTAAGGTTTTGCTGATGTGAGTTGTGCTGGTATAAACATAGGTATCCATGTATCACTGAGTTCTTCTATATTTTTGATATTAAATCACTGTCTGAGGAATAGCTGCAGGTTTTTTTCCCATCCTGTAGGTAACTTCTTCACTCTGTTGTTGGTTATTTCCTTTTCTGTGAAGAAGCTCTTTAGTATGATTTCATTTGTTGCTTTTTATTATATCTTGTGCTGTTGGTGTTCTGTTTAGAAAGTCCCTGCCTGTGCCTTTGTCTTTAAGAATTTTGCTTATTTTACCTCCCAGCAGATTGTGTTTCTGTTTTAACATTTAGTTTCTTTTACCCATTTTGCTTTCAATTTAGTATGTGGTAAGAAATACAATTCTAGATACAATCTTCTGCTTGTGGACAGGCAGTTTCCTCAGCAGCATTTATTAAACATGGTACCTTTCTTCCAGCATAAGTTTTAGGCCCATTTGTCAAAGACAAGGTAGCCGAGTGTGCTGTAGTAGTTGGATCTCCTCTGTGACCATGAAACTTCTAGGGCTTTCAGTGGTAACAAACAGCAGCCATCAAGCCATGGGTTCACAGCCACTATTCTGATGATCTACGTGTCTGTTTTTATCACTGTAGCTTTGTAGTGTACTTTGAAATTCTTTTTAAGCAGTGAAAAACAAATTTTGAAAGAGTCAGAGATTTTTATTTTTTCAAAGGAAATTTGTTTCCACTCCTTTTTTTAGGTTTAGTAGTATTTATATTTCCTACCTTGTGTTTGTAGATTATGACTATTAGTTCTTTATATTTGTTGTTGGTCTTTAATTTTTTTCTTTATAGGCTATTTTCAAATGTCTGGTGATTGTTTGAGAGAAGCACTAAAATTGTTTTCTGAAAGTTATGTAAGAGCAGAACAGGGGGCTAACAAATCTAGTTGGAAAGGTGTTAGTGCACACTTCTCTGGGGAAGTAATTTGCTAGCTTCTTGTAACTACTTTTTTTGCAAGCTTAAATTTTAGGTGTTTTTTTGTCTGCTGAGTTAGCTACTATTAGATTCCAAAATTTTTTTCTAGATTTCAGATTTTTTGACTTCTGCTCTTTATTGTTGTCTCTCCCTCATGCTGCTTGTCCTTATGGGTTAATTCTTTTCCTGGCCTTATTTCAGTTTATAAAATATTTTGCAATGAATGGCCCTAAACCTATGGATTCTATCTTTATTTTAATGAAACTACTTGCCATTTGTCATACTGTAGGTATTTTGGGTTTTACATACTAAGTTTTAGTACAATGATTCTTACTATGATATCTGTATAAAATTCCATAAATATCTGTATAAAATATTTCATATATTTCAGTGATTTAAAAACTCCTTGAGTACTTTGAAATTAGCAATATTCTAGAAAATAATAGTTTAGTTTATTCTGTCAAGTTGTAAATCACAGAGATCCAGGCAGTTAAAGAAGGACTTCTGTGGGATATTATAAGACATCAGTGCAACCAAAGCAATTTATACCAGATGTGTAGTTAGTAAGAAAATAACTAAAGGATATTTCTCTTTTTCAAATCAGTAGGTCTTTTATGGAATAGTTTTTTTCTAGGATATAGAACAAAGGTATGAGGACTGTCATTCCTCTTTCTGTAACATGAGGACAACTTTAGAATAATGAATTATACATACTTGATACTGTGTGGGCCTTACCATCTGTATCTATGAAGGAAAGGTTCTGCTTTGCAGCTTCTTTCATTTGGAACTCATCTTCTTACTGATATTTTTAGGGGCCTCTAATTTGGGGGATTCTTTTGGCCAATACCTTTTTAGTTATAGTTCTAAATATTGACTGTCTTTTAGGATAGCACAATAATTTTTGAATCAATCAGTTTTTTTTCAGTGAAGTTTTACCTATTTTCCCACTTTTGGGGTTATTTTAAAGAACATTATTTTCAGCGTGGTGGGAGATCTGTTGTGTTGCCAATCTGCTGCATTAATTTTTGGCTGAGAGAACCTACATTTCCTGGCAGCCTTTATCACAGCTATTTCTAGTCCAGGCCTTGAATTAGTCCTTTTCTACTAATTGTGGTAACATGACAAAGACCATATCAGACTTTGATCATTTGAAAATTTTATCAAGCTAAGTTATGGGATAATTTATATAATATTCTTTCCCTGATTTCAAATTCCAGAACTGTGAAATTTACCAATAAGCTGTTGTATTATAAGAGATACTATATTTATATTTGATATCCACTATTAATACTTGGGTTAGTTGTGGATTCTGTTTTTTCCATTGAGTGGAAATTTCAAAGATTTCATGAGTTGTACCAATATCAGCATAACATTTTTCCAAATTTAATTTTTGCTGTATAGTTCAGCTTAACTACAGTTGGAGAAAAATTATTGACGTAAAATTAAATTGATATTTCGAAGGGCCAGGGATTTAGCTCAGTGGTTCTTGCAAGCACAAGGGTCAGGGTTCTATCCCTGGTAACCACATATAGTGATGTCGGACATGGAGACTCATGCCCACCAGCAGTCAGAACTGCACACCACAGTGCCAGGAGTGGTGGCTCACACCTGTAATCCCAGCACTCAGGAGGCAGAGGCAGGAGGGGAGGATTGCTGTGAGTTCAAGACTGAGCTTAGGGCAAGCCTGAACTACAAAAGTGAGACCCTGTCTCAAAAAATAAATAAATTAATTAATTAAATTGATGTTTCAATCAGCTTTTAATATAACTTTAGAAAGGGAAACTGTGTATAATAATTTCAAATATTATTTTAAGGTTTTATTGCTGTACCCTTGGTAACTGTCATAAATAAACCTTTTGTTAACTTCAAAAGAGTATCATACATTATTACATTTAGGACCTTACAAATTTGGTTTTTATATTTTTTTATAGAAAAGGCTTGTCTTATGAGAGTATATTTTGACACATTGGCATGTTTTAATAGGTACTAGGATAATTGTAGAGATTTTTAAAATTTAAGTGCAAACAGATTTCTACAGCAGATAAATCCCAATGTAAAAGTTTTTGTGCTAATTTAAGCATCAGTAAGTATGACAGAGATATTTTATTTGGACTTTTCTCAGCAGTGATACAAATTTAATGGTGAGTAAATTGTGTTACATGGTAAGAAAGAATATTTATTGGATATTTGTGGGAGATATTCCTAAATCTTTAATATGAGTTGATTAAATAACATATGGATATTTGTTTGTGTTTACTGTACATATCTGCCTGAATTGAATAATGGGAGAGATGTCCACATTTTAAAGAATACTTATTAGCATTTGTTCTTTGAATGCAATAGAACTTAAAATACAAAATTCGATTGTTACTAAGGAGCATTTATGGCGTTATTGTCAATAGTTTAAAGCAAATATCTATGAATTATCTCTGCCAAGTAAAAGTTTAAAATACAAAATACAGGATGCTGTTTTGAAAGCAGTATGCACTTAGGTGCATTGATTTTTTTCAAACACATACATGCTGAAATTTGCTATTTTCCAAATTACCTATTCTGTTAAGAAGTTGCACATATTTCTGGTGAAATAGTGGGATGAAGACATCTTGTCACTACAGAAATTGAATATAGGAATCACTTTGAGGTGTGTGCCTTAATGCTGAAATGATTACTAGGGATTTGTCATCTTTCATATAATGCACAATGTATTTGTGAATGACTAGTTTGTGTGATCTCGCTCACTGTATGTTTGAATCGTTTAGTGACTTGTGGAAAATAGCAGTAACAATGCTTACTTTATGCTCTGGGGAATTTAGCATTTAACTGTTATAAATTGATATCCTGATATCAGAATTTTGGAATGCTCCCTAGTTGATTGTAGTGTATACAGAATGAGACCCATTAACCTGTGTGTTCTAGCCTTGGGCCTAGTGATAGACCAACCACTAATAAATAGTTGTTTTAATTAAAAAATGAAAGACTGACTCATTTCTTTGTCTTTAAGTTAATTTTAAGTTTTTGAACAGCTTTATACTTACAAAATAATTACAAAAATAGTTTCCATATACTGTATCTGACACTCAGTTTTCCTATTATTATCATATTAGTATGGTACACTCATAAACCAGTATTGATACAGATTTTAAAGTTCAGGTTATACTCAGATTTTCTTAGTTTTTACCTAATGTCCCTATTCCATTTAAGAGTTTATCCATTATACTGCACTGTATTTAGTTATCACGTCCTCAGAGATTCTTCTTGATGTCACAGTTTCTCGAATGCCTGGTTTTTAATGACTGTGAAGTTTTGAGAAATACTGGCTTTACTGTAGAATATCTCTCATTAACATTTGGCATTTGTTTGATGTTTTTTCTTATGACAAGAGTGGAGTTACTGCTTTGAGGGTAAGAAGACCTGGAGAGGAAGTTTAGTCCTTTCATAGTAAAATACTTTCTATGGACATGATTTTATCACTGTTGGTGTTAACTGTGATCAGCTGGCTGAAGTAGTGTTGTTACATTTTTAAAATGGTTAACATTGTTATTTTTATTTTTCTATTCTGTGTATACTCTTGTAAAGATATTATAGCCCACAGTTAAGTAGTGGCAGAGTAGTTACATAAATATTTGTAATTTTACACAGGAGATTTGTCTATTTATTTAATCAGTCACTTGCATCAATATAGACTTACAGTTTTTCCCCCTAAGATTGTCCTAGATTTGGCCATTGGTATCTCTTTCAGTTGATTCCTTTATTCCTCTGATGAGCCACCATAATGTGAGTTTTTGTTTTGTTTTAGATACCTCCTTACTATAAGATATTTGAGGTGAATCTTGTACATTTCCTGCATCAGATCTAGAATTTTGAGTTGTTTTTTTTTTTTTTTACTGGAGTCTGATATTAGAAATCAATATTGGACCTTAAGTGTACTTGTTGCACTGTTAGGTTATTGCTTCTCTTGCTCTGTTTATTTAGCAAAGAGACTTCAGTGTATACATGTATATATATATACATACACTCAAGTACCCATCTGTATGTACCCATCTAAGTATTGGTAGGCTATAATGAAAATTTAGATGCCCTAAAAATATTTTATAAAATTATTTTCAGTCCATGTGTATAAGGAAAATAAACAACAAATGAATTTTGACTTTGGACTCTTCTTTAAGCTCTCTCATTTTGTATATTCATATGGTCCAGAACCTGAAGAAATCTGAAACAGTTCTAAACCTGCAATCCCAACTACTTAGGAGGCTGAGGCAGGAGGATTGAAAGTTTGAGGCCAGCCTGGCCAATTTAGCAAAACACTGTCGAGAGCTAGCCAGCTAGGTGAAGATGCAGCTCTGGAGGCTCCTCTGGGTTTGATCTAGTGCTGCTGACAGGTGAACCATTTCTTCATCAATGCTTATTAAGTCAGACATATGCTACATTTTTGTGTTGGGTTGAGAGAGACTGCTTTTTGCTGTCCTAAACATTCTCCGTCCCATAATTTGATTTGTGTTGGGAATTTGAATAATGTAAACTACATGTTAAACTTATTTCAGTGTGCTTCAAGTATGTTTTTGAAGAGTGTTTTCTATGTTGATAGCTTAATATTTAATATCATTTCTAAATTTGTGCCATTAATATTTCTTCTAGTAAATGTATGTTAAAATTTGTTTTCTTTTAGCATCATAGGGAGAAGAGGGATGAGAAACAGAAAGAACAAACAAGATAGTATTTTCAAGACAAATTAGCTGTTAAATAAATTTGTGCCAAGAACATGAGATACACAATCTGTATCATTCTTACATGAAAGCAATTTACACTATAGTTACAAAGTAATACAAATATTTTATTATAGTGTATCACTTTTGTGAAATTAGCAGTGTACTTTCAGCTATTATTGGCAAGTCATCATGGGAATTATGAAATGTAAACCACATCCATTGTCCTTAAGAAACAACATTTATATAAAATTTAACTGCTTTTGTAATAATATGACTATATTGGCTATATTTTGTGGCTATATAGCCACAATATATGGCTATATTTTAAAATGTCAGTTTAAAATTATCAGTAGCCACTAGTTTCCAAACGTTACTGATAGTAAATATAACCTGTTTTAACAACCTATTTGTCTACATAGCGAGTTAATGGAATTTTAGCCTTTTGCCTTTGGTGCCCTCTTGTGGAGTTTTTATAAACTGCTTACAACAACAATCGTTTTTAAAGGTGTTACTTTTATTCTAAGATACTTTATTTTATAAGCTTCTTTATATTCTGTTAATCTTTTGACATACTTTTGGCTGTGAAGGAAAAAATAAAAGTCATGGCTAAAGTTACTTTTACCTTTTAATTTACCCTGTTGTAGATCAGTATTGTGTATAGGAGATGGAAGATAATCTCTCTGAAAACTTTGTGTTTAATGCCAAGAACTTGTGCAATCTTGCATCCTAGAGCCTCTGAAGTCCTGCCCATGTACTTTCTTACCATTTAGGCTTGTTGTATGAATGAACAAGTCTTTTATGACTTTTGGAGATCTTGAAAGCTTTGATGTAGCTTTAAAACATGCCTGTGAACATGCAAAACTTTAAGACCCATGAAGTTTGTTTGTTTAGTCCAGGTATGTCAAAGACTGTAACTGTTTAAGCTGTTATGCTGCTTTTCCAGTGAAATAGAAGGACCACCTACTGTGTATAACAACTGAAAGAAAGTTTATTCTTCATGTAGATTTTTCAGATATTACCAATCTTACTAATTTTAAATGGTTGAGTACTCTTTTCCCTGTCACACGTGGAAGTGGTACTTAATGGCACCATTTAAAGAAAAATAACTTTGTTTTCTCAGTAGTTCTTAACTCAGGTTTTGAATATGGTACCAGCGAGACTGGTTTTAACCAGCTGGCCTACTATAGGTCATTTCCATTGTAGAAAGCAGACACGTTCTTGTAAATTGTGACAGTGACAATTAGACAAGTACTCTACCTGAGCACTTACTGAAATGTAATTGGCTGTAATGTCCTGTTGGATTACTTTAATAGTTAACAGCTCTCTTCAGGAGAGTATTAAAATAGCTCATGATCTCAGACATTAAGCAAATATATATTAGTGTCCTTTGGTTTCTGCCTTTTCTGACACAAGTTATGATGAACCTTTATTTATTGACACACAGTTAATACATTGGAGTCATGTAATCATGGACTTCCACATTCATTTATGCACACAGGGTGGAGTAAAAGATTCCTGCCACAGTTTTTCGTAGTTTTATGCATATTTCCTTGAGGTTGCATGGCATATTTTACTGACTTCTTAGCTGTTGTAGTTGAGTCCTTCACTACAAGTGAACAAGTTTTAATTCCTTTATCATGTACTGAAGTGGCAAAGTTCATGAAAATCACTTGATTATAAACAACTGGTGCTGTTTATTTACCTTTATGTATTTAAGCTGAACCTTTCACAAATTTCTCTTTAGAGTCAGTTTGTTGTACTAGGTCCACAGTATTGGAGATATTTTTGATCCTTTATATTTGACTGGCAGAAAATTTGTAGAATATGATTTCTCTTTCGTGATTTTTTTTCAGATTGAACTCTGTCATTTAAGCTAATGTGAAATGTGAGCAACAATCATAACCTTCCCATTCCGGTCTATTTCTTCAGCCTTGTTTTCTCTAATTCATTCTTTAGTTTCCAAGTTTCCTGTTACTCCTTTGCCAAGCAACTCTGCAGGCTCTCCATATGTAAAGCATTTCATGAGCTGTACACCATCCCTTGTGAAGCTAACTTGTCGCTTTTTATTTAAACCAGAGTATTTCTGGTTTTGCTCTTATTTTTCCAACCTAGAATACTGTTGTCTGTCTACTGTTCTAATTTTTATCTTGTGACCTAGAATTCTAAGGAAATTAAGTAGCTTAATTCTAAAAAGCAGGTGCATCTTAATTCTGTTGTTTATTTCTGACGATTCCCAGTATTCATGTATTTATCTTTGAGATTGTGAGCTTTTGTTTAGCTAGATTTTATTTCAGAAAATTATGTGAATTCTGATTTGAGTGGGAATGAATCCCTTAAGAAGGATGTTTTTTGTTTTTTGGGTTTTTTTAACCAAATATCTGGGGTGCTACCACACCGAGACTACATTAGGTTAATTTCTGAGTGTGGCGTTCCCCCAGAGCACCAGTTTCAAATATGAAACTGAAAGCCAAATGTGTGGTTGTAAATTCTAAATGAGGCTTCTCTGACCCAGCCCTTACCTTTCGCTCAGGTGAAACTTGTGACGTCCTTTGCCTGTGGGCGAATGTTTCCCCACCTGCCCTTCTAATTGATGATGTTAGATCTTTAAGACTCAAGGATTTATGTAAGGCCTCTAATTTTCTTTGGAGAAAACCAAAAGACTTTGCTTTTGTCCTTTATCCATCTAAACGCAAACCTTATTTAACCACCAATCTCTGAACCCCATCGTGGCATTCCCTTAGAGCAGCCTTGTGGCCCCATTTAGCTTCAGGTATTGTCACACTCTTGTTTGTTTTGGGCTGTTGGAGATTTACCTCACTGGCTTCATAGCTTAGCTATTCATTTATATGGGGTTCCTACATTTATTGTTTTCTGTTTCATGAGCATTTTTAGGAGTTTGTAAAAGATACCTACACCACTATAATTTGGTAACTTTTTATATTATTGGTTTACTTATATCTTGCACATTTATTTTTTCTGAAGTTTTGTATGCTGTAGAATATATACTAATTAGCATTGTCCAGTTGAATTAAAGCCTTTGTGATCATCGCTATTATCCTGAACTGTACTATTATGCAGTAGAGGTATTTTCTATCATTTAAAAAGACAAAATGATTAGAACATTATTTCAGTAACAACATCTGTTTAAGGAACAGTCTATGTTTTAGTGTTGCACATGGCAAATACTTCTAAAATATTTTTATAAATATCCTTACAATCATTCAGATATTTACTGAATATTTTACAACTCCTTTAATGTAGTAGACATGGGAAACATGAAGATATCTTATGCAAAGTCTGATTACTTCTTAGACTGCTGTAGCATAAATCAGTCTTAGCCATGGAGTAGGATTTCCTAATAATGTTTTCAAATATTTGTATTCCTTGTGGATTTTATGATTCATAAGCTGGATTATCATCAGTACTCTGTTTTGCATTCCTGGCACATGATGACCACTGATTGAAAATGCTATTGTATTCCTTACTGGAACTGGCTGCTTTCTGCAGTAGGGAAGCATCTGTTCCGCAGACCTTTTTCTCTAAAGTATCAACATGTTTATCTCCTGCTTTTCTTCACTGAGGAATAGGAAAGAGAGAGACAGAGAGACAGAATGTATGTGTACACATATATGAAGCGTAATTTTGAAAAAATACAAGTAAATGTCCTACTATAAAAATGTAAAAAGTATCAAATGAAAAATTTAAATAGGGTAAGTTAATGATCTTTAAAAAGCAAAAAATATTGCTGGAAAGTTTTCAAACCATAACCAAATTGTTAGTGTTTGAATACTGTAATTTCAGAGAAATTAGTTTTCACTCCACCTCTATTTCATTAATTATCCTTTGAGTGTTACTCTTTCATTAGTGAATTGAATGTAAAGTATATGACAATCTTATTACATTTTTTTTTCTGTCTGTTTGTAAATTAGATTAACATCCTTTATAAACTAACTGCATGCATAAAAATATGAACTAGATCAGTATTTTTATAGTTGTATAAATTATCTAAGACAATTGCATAAACTCAGAGTTTCAAATTTTATTATCTTTTTGTAGATATAACTCCAGTGGATGGCTGCAGGGCTAAAGGTCCTATTTCACACTAGTCAGTTATTATATTTCCACTGGTCACAGCATTAAATCTTACATGGGCAAAAGATAATTGACTCACACATATAAAAATAGATGAAGTATTTTGGCAATAAAATGGTTGCAACCATAATAAAATATTGCTCTAGTGTTCTCCAAAATAAAACTAACAATCAGTGTCTTCCTGTATGTTTGGTAGAAACTCAGTTTTAATAGTTAGATGTTTGACTAAATGGAAATCACTCATTTTTATATGTATGTCATTTTCTTCATCCCTTAATAAAATAAAAACAAGCTCTAGCAAGCTTATTATATGTATTAAATTGGACTTGAAAAATACAGTAAGAAATTTAAAATTCTTACATACCTGGAGATTAGATCTTGAACTTTAGCATCAGGTCTAGTTGGAATCGTTGCTTCCCCACTTATTTGTAATATGACCTTTGAACAAATTTTTAAACCTAATTGAGCTTTGGGTTCATCATTTTCACTAGAAGGATAATAATGGGAGGATTAAATAGGAATAGTTCTTACAAGGTCTTAAAGTAGTGCTTCTGACTTATTGATGGTAACTGTTTTTCTCTTTTTTAAATGGATGGCCAGCCAAATTAACTAGTCAGTATTGTTTCTCTTCCCAAAGTTTCTTCAATAGCTATTCAGTATTTATAAAAATAATACAGTTTGAATAAAATTGTACTTCTACAATCTCACATATTCTCAGATCTGTGCTTTAATAATACCTTATTATGGGGAATTTAATATTCATTCAGTATATTATACAATAATAGCAATCCCAGGAGTAACTATTAATAAATTCTGGTTACTGCTCTTATAGATTCTAATGGGGAATATATACAGATTATCATACTAAATGTATACTAAGTGTATGGTTGCCATTAGCACAAGGTGTTACAGGAATACAGTGGCACCTGATTTAATTGTGGAGTGTCTGATTTGAGAAAAGGTGTAAGTATAATTCTTATATTAAAAAAGTTGCAGTATAAAACACTCTACCAAAATTTATGTATATGTGTTACAGCTGTGGTCTACTCATCCTTTAAGACTTAGTAACTAGAAGAGAAAGTAGCTTGGAGGCTCCAAACACAAAGTAATGATAAAAAGATGGGAATTTGATTACTTTGATTTATATCTGTACATATTTTATACGTGTATTGAAATACCACTTTGTATCCTATATGTGTATCCAGTTGCACTGTATACTGTGTTAATACATTTTTTTGAATTTTTAGAAATAGGGACTTAAGGGGAGCCTCCTTTATGAAGCCTTGTTTTCACAGACAAAATTGCAGGCTTTACTCTTGGGTTCCCATTGTATGTCAGTACTTTTCCTGGGACACGTAAGAGACTGTTTTGTAATTTATTATTCACTTGTCAGGGGATTTCTCCAAGGTCTCATGCTACAACAAACAAAATGGAACAAACTGTGTTGTACTCATATTCGCAACCATACCTCGTCTACTACTAGACACACTAGAAATGTGTAATACATTGTTCATTGAATTAATTAGTAAGTGAAAACATAAATAGATTTAACAAATAAATACTAAACCAGATGTTGTAGCAGTGTAAATTCAGAAATTAAAAGAAATATCTTGCCTTGATCAGATTTACATCCTAATGCTAGAGTAAGCCAGATATAAGCTGTAAAGAATACAGAAGAATAAAAGAATAAAGAATGTTGGAAGATTTAGTTTAAATTGGTTATCAGAAAAAGCCTCATAGAAGAGGTGATATCTAAGTAGAGACCTCAGTTAAATTCCATTATGAGAGGTCAGCCAACTTAAATTCTCAAAGAGAAATATGCTTAGACTACTCAAGAAATAGCATAAGAGGCCAGCAGGGCTGGAGCTTGCTGAATAAGAGGAATGTGACAGGAGATGAGGTTGGCAGATGTTACTAGGCCAGATCAGATTTGGCCCTGATAAAAAGCTTTGGAGTTTATTCTCAGTGTGGTAGGAGGCCAAATGCAGAGTTTGTAGCAAGAGAGTAAGGTGATGTGATTTGTCCTTTGCAAGACTAAATCTGCCTGTTGTATGTGAGACTGAAAGAGACAAGAATGGAAATGATAAAAACAGAAGGTTCCTTTAATAGCTCAGATGAGAAGATGGTGGCTTGGACTAGAAGGAACCAAATGCTTTATATGGTACTCTGAGAATGGGAGCTGATGATAGAAGGTGTTCACATCAGCAAGCCTCCAGCCCACCCATTCAAGCAGATACAAATGTAAATGTAAGTTACATGTGGTGGAATATTGAGCTAAAAAGTTTAAGAACTTGTTTCTTATTTCCAGCTATATTTTTAAATAAGTGCGTGGCCTTAGGGAAGTCTCTTAATTTCTGTGGGCCTCAGTTATTGTTGTTTTTCTAGATATGAAATAATCACTTCAGTTCTATTTCTTTCCACCTGTAAAGGTTCTTGATTTTATAATTCATTTTTATATTTTATAAATATATACCAACAGTCATGTTTTAAATATTGAATGAAGAGTACTTTATTTGATCAAAAGTACTACAAAACATTCTTTCCAAGATATACTTACACTTTTAAGATTAAAATAAGTGCTCACAATATGGATCATAAGTTTCAATGGAAACAGGGATAGTTAGATTATAAATTCGCCAGAGGTTTGGAAAAGAGGATAATTGATAAGGACTGAATTAGCCATGGATGTAATAGATATTTGGTCAATAGACTTTAGATAAAGATATCCTGGATAGAGAAGAAGACTAAAGAACATAACATCATATGGGATTGTGATGGAGGAATCAGTTAAGATTCAGTTAAGGTCAGCTTGTCTGTAGTGGACGGTATATGAATGATGAGAAAATAGAATTTCCCAGATGAAATAAGGACATTAAAATATAGGCAGAAATATTTAACTTTTATGTAACCAAGAAATGGAAGCCACTATAGACTTTTTAGTAAAGAATAGTTTGATACAATGGTATGTAAGAAAGATTAATACAGTACTGTGTACTTCAAAGAGAGTGTCAAACTACCTTGTTTCCGATAGCATGCAGACAATTTGCTAGCTTTCTCATTTGACCATCATAACACCACTGGAAGAAACTAAAGTTCAGAGAGTTGATTTACCTGAAGTGCTGATGCCTAGTAAGTGATTTTAACAGATTAAAAAAGGTAATATCTGCCTGATTCTAGAAGGTTAGGTTGGAGAGTCTTTGGTTACAAGGCATTAACAGGAAGAATATTACTAGCAGTGGGAGTAGAAGAGGTGAAAATGAGAGAATATTTTTCTGAAGTACTTTTGGCTGAATGTGTATAGGGAATAAAAGAGAGAATGAATTCAAGAAGACAGTGACATGTTGCCCTTGGGGAGCTAGTGAAGATTGCCATGCTTTGGGGTAATAGTCACTGGGGAGGAAGGAGGGACTAGACTGGTAGGTAAAATAATCTAACTTGAGAATGTTGATTTTGGGATGATTTTAAGCAGTTAAGACAGGTAATTGAAAATGTGACAATGAAGAGGTCTTCTAAGAGAAGAAGGGCTATGGAAGAAAAGCAAAAGACTGTGAGAAATAGTGCCTAAACTTGTGAAGGTTTAAGAAGAGGAGAGTGATCAAGGAGCCATCCAGATACTGTTATTTCAAACCACCTAAGTTGCTGTGACATCATTGATATTCCCGTTCTCACTTGATTTTGCTTGTATGTTTCTACTGAAAGTGAAATATATATATTTCATATATATGTGTATTTATTTATTATTTATATATATATATATATATATGAATTTTAGTACATGACTAAATTTTTCCAAATTGTAGATTCTTTGTTCTGTCGAAAGGATTTGTTATTTCTATAATGCTATTTTAGTGTATCTTTTAGTGAATAGTCTAAGCATTTTCCATTTATACTTTTATTCCTTACTTGGTTTTTTTGGGGAAAAAAAAGAGCTAATGGATGGAATATGACAACAAAAGTTTAAGTAAATTGGACTTCACTAAAATTAAATATTTTTGTTCATCAAAATATACTATCAACAGAATAAAAAGACAGTACACCTAAAGGGGAAAGATATTTACAAATCATATGTCTGATAAAGGGCTAATATCCAGAATGTCTGACTCCAGAATATGTGACAAGTGCACAGTGATCCCACCCACTTTAAAAATGGGCATAGAACTTTAAACATTTTTTCAGAGAAGATATATAAATGAACAGGAAGTGTGTAAAAGGTGGTCCAACATCACTGTTAGAAAAATGTAAAACCAAACCACAGTGAATATCACTTCACATCCATTAAGATAGAGATTATTTTTAATTGAAAATAATAAGTGATTAAAAGAATGCAGAGAGGTTGGACCCCTGGCTATTGCTTAAGATATAAAATGGCACAGCTACTGTGGTAAACAGTTCAGTGGTTCCTCAAAAATTAAACAGAGTTACCATATGACCCACTTCAAGGCACTTGTGCAAAACAGTTGAAAGCAGAGACTCAAAATAGATACATAGACATCAGTGTTCATAGACACATTAGTCACAGTACCCAAATACCCATCAACAAGTAAACAGAAAACAAAATGTGGTATATACATGCAATGGAATATCACTCATCCTTAAAAAGGAATGCTCCAAAATAAGCTTGTAAAGTATATGTTAAGTAAAGTAAGACAGACACAAAAGGGCATCTATTGTATGATTCCACTTATATGAAGTATCTAAAACAGGCAAATTCACAGAGGCAAAAAGCATAATAGAAATCAGCAGGGCCTGGGAAAAGGCAGGAGATGAGGAATTATTGTTTAAGAGTACAGAATTTCTGTTTGAGATGAAAAAGTTATAGAGATGTATAATAATTATATAAAGATATATAGTAATAGTTGTACCTCACTGTGGATATAGTTAGTGCTGTGAAACTGTACTTTTTTTTATTTAGTTTTTGAGACAAGGTCTCATTTTGTAGTTCAGGCTGGTCCTGAACTGAGCCTCAAACTCAGCAATCCTCCTCTCTCTGCCTCCCAAGTGCTGGGATTACAGGCATGAGCCACCACACCCGGCACTGTAGTATGAGGTACTGATTGCTGGTGGGCGTGAGTCACCATGCCCAGCATTGTTGCATGTGGTTACTGGGATCGAACCCTGGCCGTTGTAAGACAGGTACCAGAACCACTGAACTAAATCTCCGTCCTGAAACTGTACATTTAATAGTTGTTAAAATGTTAATTTTAATGTTCTATATATTTTCTCACAATTTAAGAAAAAAAGCTAACATGGTAAGAGAAAGTATCAACATACTGTGTCTTAAAGGTGTTCTTTTTGTGTTTGTCACCATATACTGTAATATATTTGTTAATCATTTGCCTGTCTTGACCCTTATTTCAAAAGCAGCATTCTGTTTTCAGTTTCTACAGCTTGAGCTTTAATTACCTAAAGCTTTAGGCTATTTTGCACAATTTTGTCTCTTCTGGTGTTGTATGTGTGCTTATATTAAACATTAGTAATATTTTTATCATTATTAAAATATTTGCAACTCTTGAGAATTAAGAAGTCACATGTCTGAGAGCAGCCCTTCTTCACTGTGCTGCTTTGTTTCCAGGATGAGGATGAGCTGGACTCTCACACCATGGTGAAGACGAGTTCAGAAGTTGTAAGCACGATGCGGGCCACAAGCACAATGAGTGAAGGGGCCCAGACTATGATTGAACACAACAGCACAATGCTGGAGTCTGACCTGGGGACCATGGTTATAAACAGTGAGGATGAGGAGGAAGAAGATGGAACTATGAAACGTATGTGTCTTTTTCTCTTTGAATATTAGTTTCCTATTTTGGGAATGTGCTTATGTAGAAACCAGTATAATTTGTGTTACTTTTTAGAGCCAGTTATAGAACATTTTGTTTCTTGGCTTTGACAGTAAAAAAAAGGTATGGCAGAAGTCAACATTTTATAATTTTATTTTTGTATATCACTAAGCGATAGATCTGTAACTTAGGGTTATGAATTGTTTTTCTGTTAAAGCTGCTAACCCACAATTTAATTTGTAAAGTATGTTAGAGAGAAGATAGTGTTTCTAATATTTACTTTTCTAATTAAAAAAGTAAACAGAAAGTTCTGTTCCAATATATGCAATGTTATATTATTTCATGTTGTCTACATTATCTGTTAAACCATAGAGATAAAGGAATGTAAGCTATGTGAAGAAATGAAGGCTGATGTGGGAAAAATAAGAAACACGAGGTAAAAAGGATTAAAAGATGGGGAGGCTTATGGACAAGATTCAGTTCCGTGCCAGTTTATTTCTCTGTATCATGCATGAGGCATGGGGCCAAGGGTGATCCAAGGACTAAAATGACGATTAAGACATTCTCACTGACTTCTGTTGCTTACAGAATGAGGAAGATAGGGGCCCTTTCAAGGACTAACAATTCTTTTCTAATTTTTAAAAGATATTACAGTTGACAGTGCAGGACATGTGATTTCATAATGATAGGCAAACAGACTAGTTATCTCTTCATACTGATACTCCCCTCCCCCACTATTCTAATTCTGTGTAGTTCACATCTAAGCTATAGACTGTTTTTTACTGTACAGTATTCTAAATGCCAGGAAAGGAGGATTACATGATTTCTGCCATCCTAGAGGCAAGGAAAGTTTAAACATCCAAATTATTTGCTGTTACTGCAAAGTGGATATTGGAAATTCCTACCATATGTGATGTTCCTGATGTTCCTCTCTTCCTTTTGCCCATCTTTTTTTTTTTTCCTACAGTGCATGTTGTTGCTGCCTTGTGAGGTTCTACTTCATCGCCCCAAGTTACTTTGTTCACATTTCCTAGTATTCAGCCCATTATGGTTAAATATTTTGAAATGAGAGGGTAGAGGGTCATGAAGCATGAAATGCAGATAGACTGCTAAATGTGGTTACTCCTGGAGGAAGGATGGAATGTATGAATTTTCTGTCTACTACCAGTAGTAGGTCTCCTGAACTTTTTCTCTGGAAAGTAGGCTAAAGATTAGATTTCCTGACAGTCCTAGCTGTGCCCCTGAGTAGAATAGGCATATTAAATATGCCTCATGAATATGTAATATCCCTATATAGCATGTTTTTACAGTGTACAAAGACATCTGGTATAAGGATACAAGTCATCTGACCTTAGATCACAAAGACCTTATTTTTAAAGATAATTAACATAGTCACCATTTGCATGTAGCATTTTCTGCAATTTGATAGTTTTTTTTTTTCTTTAACTCCAATTTTAGAAAGATCTTGAATGCTTTATTGTATTTCTGTTGAACGGCTGAGCTCCCTACAAAACTATATAAGCAGCTGTTATGGAGCCATTTGATTAAACATTAACTTATAAACAGTGGTTAAAGATGAGGCTTTGTGGAACCTAATTCATGTCAGATTATATTTCAAGGAAGTGATGATTTACCAGAAACTTTAAAATTACCCTACAGATTTCCATGTAATTCATGATTTTTAGTTCTGATAACTACAGAAATCAATATACATTATAATTTTGTTATAAAGATTTAAATAGATGTGTGTCCTTGTGTGCTGGGGAGGTATGTGGAGCAGGTTCAGGAGGTGCAGATCAGGAGGGTGAGATGCAGCCGCTATGCAGACTCTGGGGAGGTTTCAGAGAACACTTCCATTTTTATTGAGGATTACATACACTTACCTAGAGTGCGGGGAGCAGGCCTGCCTGTGAGCACATAGGGGCCACAGGGATATAGCTGATTGATGGGGTCCGTATTTTATGCCTTTATGGTTAGCTCTTGGGCAAGCGAAGAAGTAAGGACCCAGGAGGAACCGGAGGCCCCCAAGTGCCTATAGCCCAGTTTCTACAAACAGAAGTGAGCATGCTCCTACTCCTTTGGATATTTCTTAGCTTCCTGAGAGACATGTGTGTGGCATACTTGATCAACCAGACTTGAAGTTTTCCTTAGGGTATGAATTTTTGGCCTTGTTGATAGCCTGCCTTAAGCTGAGCAAATAGCTGTTTATATGGTTGCAGGTATCTGACATACATCAGCAAGTTTTAAATCCCATGGGCTAATTTTCCATGTATTTTAAGTTGTATAGGTTGGACATCCCTCTGTGATATGCAATTTTGATATTCTCCAAAATCTAATGAAATGATGTTAGTTAATTCCAGGTTGTCATATTATAGAAAAGCAATAGTAACATATGTAAAGAAGTTCTTTAAGGAAGACTTACTTTCCTTGAAATCACAGGATTATTTTAGTTTTGTTTTTCCTAAAAATTAAAGTAGTATGAGTCTCAGTTTATATCACATCATTCAAAGCCTCATTTGTTAATGTGTCTTCAAGATTTTTGTTCCCTAAAAATATTGTAATAATATATTATTTTTGGTTTCCTAAAGTCTCTCAAATGTTACATTGAAGGATGGAGGATTTAGCTCAAGTGGTACCGTGCCTACCTCGGAAGCATAAGGGCCCAAGTTTGATCTCTGGTACTGAAAAAAAAAAGTTACGTTGTACACTGAAGCTTCTGGTTTCTATTTCCTTTTCCATTGGAGTTTGAAGTGAGTTACTTATTTAACATTCTTATGGGTTTAGAGTATGCCTATACCTTCTCTTTACATTTTAACCATGAAGCTGGAAGTTACAGACTTGTTTTCCATACAGAGCCAGGGCTGGATTAGTAGCTGTAGTTTCCCTGAAGAGAGACTATGCCGTGTTAGTGTCTGAGGAAGAGCCGTGCTCTCTAAGCAAGGGTGTGTGTGTGTGTGTGTGTGTGTGTGTATGTGTGTTGTGTTCCCCCAAAGAAATCATGAAGTTTGTCCCCATGAGAATACTGTGTAAATTTCTTATACCATATAATAGCAGATATTCCTGGAGTATTGGTTCATGAATGAATACTAATTAGATTTTAGTTGGAGTCAACTTTTTGAAGTATTGACTTTGTAGTTGGATGTAGGATTTATAACTCTAAGTCTAAGAACTTTCAGGTAAACCTTTTACCTTAGTAACCTATTATCGGGCAATATACCACTTTCTTTCAAGTGTTCTACTGTCAGTACCTTTCGCATATCAGACATTCTAAAAGTTCATTCTTTTGGATATGCATTTAGTGAGATTCTCTGATAAATAGAGATAAGAGACATACCTTACAGTAATCCAAACGTTTGCACTGCCCTGGTCCTGTTTGCAGTCTTGCTTCCCTAATTCTCACTCATCCTCTCAGAGTAAGAGGTCCTTTCCTGCACTGACTTTAGATTAGGGATGGCTGTCCTCTCTTCCCTCATGCTTTTATAGCATTGTATACACTGTATCATAAATGCATCTCCTGTGAAGTTATCTGATTGTTCCTGCTGTAATCTCAATACTAATGCAATATTTATAATTTATTAATTTAATCAATATTTTTGAACAGATAATGTGATATAGTGAAAAAAGCATGAAATCTGAAGTTAGACCACTCAATTATGGGCTGTTTAATTTTTCCTGAGTTTCAGTAATATACATTTATCTCTGTATATACATAAAGCATCTTGAAAGATGCTTTTAATACAGTAGATAATGAAAAGAGTTGTTTAGATTTACAACCCTACCAATTTGTCCTGTAAACAAGTTGGGAAGCTGGAATACCTGGAGAACCATGGGCTTTATCCAGCCCTGCTTCTATCTTCCCACTAGATAAAAGGCTTTATCTTTGCTTAATGGTGAGCCAATGGGGCCTCCAGGAGTGACTTCCACAGTACCACAAAAGTGAGCCTGTATGGAGTTGCTGCAATCAGAAATGGCAGTCCAAAAGCTGCCTCTAGCACTAGTGAGTGGAATAATACAAATTGAGATCATCATCTTTGTTACTCAGGGATCAACTACCAGTGCTGCTGCACCTGTGAGACTGGTGACAGGATGCTGGAATACTGCTGAAAGTACTTAAGGACTCTTTGACTGTGCCTACCAGAAAAAAAATCACTGAAATACCGTGACCTCTGCTTATTTTTTTACTTTCTTTGTCATAAAAGGAGCTCATTCACCTGGAAATATAGTTGGAAGGAGTTCTGAGAAATGTAGTATTTAGCTTTCCACCCTACACAGTATGAAGACTCACCCAGAAGCAGGTGGTAGTGGTTGCTAAGTTTCCATCATCCACAGTGTTAAGTAATAAACTGTTTTCAGTCAGGTTTCCTCATTGTGTGTTATAGAGCCTAGAGCTTAGCCCTGGGTGGCTCAATTTTTTTTTTAATATATATAAAAGCTTAATTGAAGCTATAGGATGAAAATCCATTGGGATTGCAAATGACAGTGAGTAAGGCAAAATAAAAAAAAATTCCAAGATAGAATCACAATCTTAGAAGACTTTCACAGGTACTCTGCTCTTGGCCTAAACCACTAACATCACAAATGTACACTATAGCAGCTGCCCTTTAGCGATGCTGGTTTGTATGCTAGGAAAGGGCCTGGACATCTCTGTTTAAAAAATAATTTAAAAAATCAAAAAAATCTATAAATGTTTCTGAAGTGCAACTAGAACAGATAACCACATTTTAAAACAAGAAAATAACAACTTCACTCTGACTTTTAGGGATAAGAACTCTTCTGGAATATTTAGAACTTACCAGGAATTTTTAAAAAGGATGGAGACACACTAGATATTGCTGGGCATAGGCCAGAGCTAAATAGGGAAGTAGGTATAGACCTTTGTTGTATTTAGAATGGGTGGGGAAAATATGTCAGGTTTAAGTTTTGTATTATTTACATTAACCATTCTAAATCTGTTTATCAATTATTAAATATTAGGTTAAGTAATTTAATTGAATACATATTTTTAAAGTTTTCTTTTTATACATCTATAATACATAATGATCTTAAGAAAATATATTAGTTTATTTTGTATAATGAATACATATGGTTTTACTTAATTAGTAAAAAGAAAGCAAATGAGGTTCTGCTTTATGTTTTTAGGAGTTTATTCTGGAAGTGAATAATAGATTCATGGAGAAAGCATTTAGGACAGATACCAAGAAGGGAAGATTGACTGTTTGGTATCTTTGCTCTGTAGTTTTGTTTAATGTCCCCAGAAAAAATTAGGTCATTTTGCCCTGAGCATACATTTCTATGTCCATTCTTTGCTTAGTATTCTTTTGTTTTTCTCATATCTTTTCCTTTTTTCTTTCTTTCCAAACCTATTTCAGAAAAGGATCAGATACATAGATAGAAGTAGCCTAATAAGGTATAATGTTCAAGAAATGAATTTTCTTGTAATTATAAGGCTTTCAGCCAAAGGAGTAAATCATTAAATATGTAATGTCCAGTCCCAAGACATAATTGATAAGGGTAGAGAATGTGTAGGAGGAAGTGTTTGCATTACTTTCTCATTGCTGGGGCACAGTACTTGACACTCTCAACTTAAGGAAGAGAAGTTTATTTGAGCTCACAGTTTCAAAAATTTAGAACATAGTTTAGAGGCTCAAGTATAGAAACAGCATGGGAGAAGGGCCTGCTTACACTGTGGATGCCAATAAACAGACTGAATGGAGGAGCTGGGTCTAGGACGTGCTCCTGGTCACCCGACTCCTGACCATATTTCATCTCTGAACAGCACACCTACTCACTGAATTTACCAAAAGATGAATTCACCCATGGGTCTAACATTCCCATGATCCAAGACATTCCAAAAACCCAGTCATTGAACATATTGAGGCCTTTGGAAAACATTCTGGCTGTAAACCTTAACATCCTACCCCTGGCCTTTAAAAGATTCATATCTATTTTTTTATGCAAAATAAACTCTAACAGTTGCCAAAGTCCTAACATTTACTCACTGCTGAAAAATCCAAATCCAAAGTCAGCTCTGCGACCCAAGCCAAACTCTTAGCAGTGAGTCCCTCTAAAAAACAAAAGGAAAGTTAAACTTTGCCAACATACAATGCCATAAACATTCTCATTCCAAAACAAATGGAGGATAGATACGAATGCATCCAAAGCAAGGCCAAAACACAACAGGGAAAACATTAAACCCTATAGCTTATGTCCGGCACATGGTACAAGTTTTAGTAAGATGCAAGTTAGATAAAGCTTGGGTAGCCCACCCTGATAGCATTACCAGTTGCAGCTACTGTGGCCTTTCTCTTAGGGGAAGTTGCTGCTCACTGCCTACAGCTTTTCTTGGTATTCTTGGTTTCACTTTTGCAGCTTCATACATTGCAGTCTCAGGGATGCACTCCTTGGCCTCTCAGACCTTCCTCTGAAATCTGGGTGGAATCCTTGTTGGCCTTATAACTCTTGCCTTCTGCAGGACTGAATAATAAGGACCATGAGAATGATGCCAGATTCTCTTGTCAGCTTGCACTGTAGTTGGACCCCTTGGATTATGGCTGCAGAGGCTTTTGAGTATCTGAATGGTTAAGCACTGTGAACCAAATTTCTAGAAGCAAATCACCTTAGTAGCCTTTCCTAAGTAGTTTGACCTGGCTCTTTGACCATAGTTAAATCATTCATCTTTGCACCTTGATCCTACAAAAGATAGGATCTTGCTGATTCCTCACATGCCCTCAACGCATCTTACATACTGTTCTTATGTAGAATACTTGATTTTTTAAAAAATGGGAATAGTTTTAGCAGCCATGCTCTCCTTTGTTCTAATTTATGTGTACTTTCTTATTGGCAAAACTGAGCTTTTTGCTCCTGTTTCTTACTATAAACCTTACTGAAACTAGCAAGCAGTACCCACGCTACAGCCTGAATGTATTTAGGTTGGCTTAAAATTTTCTCCAACAGACTAGTCTACCACCCTTAATCTCTGTTTCTTACAGTCTTAGGACAAAGGTAAAATAATGACAGATTTTTTCCCCCAGAACATCACACAGATATCCTCTGGCCCAAATGCCAGTGACAGCTTATTCCCAACTGATATTTCCTAAGCCTGAACTTTATCATCTATCTGTATTTCTTTCATTATTCTGGTCTATTTCCCATCAAACTTGGCTTATAGTATTCTAGGTGGGTTTTTTGTTTGTTTGTTTTAGTTTTTTGAGACAGGGTTTTCTTTTGTAGTTCAGGCTGGTCCTGAACTCAGCCTCGAACTCAGCAATCCTCCTGCTTCTTCCTCCCAAGTGCTGGGATTAGAGGCATGAGCCATTATACCCAGCATCGTGGTATGTGGCACTGATTGCTGGTGGGCATGAGTCACCACGCCCGGTATTGTTGTGTGTGGTTACCAGGGATTGAACCAGGCCCTTGCACTTTCAAGGCAAGTGCTGGAAAGTTTTCTAGTTAGAAGCACTTCGTTTTCCTCTGTGGAATTTTAGGTACCCAGCGGTAGTGTGCTACGGTGGTCTGCAGCTCTCTCTGGTCACTGAACATGGCCCACTCTCCTGTATGCCCTAGGTCTATGGGATGAATAATTAAATATCTCCCAGCTCAGGCCCATGGTGTTTGTTTTTTTATTATAAGACCTGTTTTACTCCCCAGAAAGCATAGGCAAGCATATCAAAATAATCTTTCTTGTGTGAAGGAAAATCTTTGTCTTATAAGACCTGTGAAGAAAAAACTTCCATAGATATATCCTAATCATTCTGATATTTATTACTCATAGAAGACCATCAATCCTTTTAACTAAAGCCTTGGACTTTTCTTTGCCTGTTTTTATGTTCTCTGCCTCCCTGGAGGCGGAAAATAGCTGGTCACTGTTTTCCGTACAAGAACCATTCTTGTATACTTGGATAATTCTTATATTGTTTCTCAGATTTTTCTTTTCCTTCTTGATATCAGTCCTTTTAACCCTCATTCAGATATTTTCTAAACTTTAATTTCTTTTGTGACTTGTCTCTTGACCTCTGTGTTGTATATATCCTCTTTGTTTTAAAATGTTATCAGATGAAGCTAGGGGAAAAACCTGATGTCAGTAGCTTTTGTAGTAACTCCCTCTTGGTAACAAATTAAAGGACAAGTATTTATTTAATCAAGTGGAACACCTACATTTTAAAACATTTTTAGAAGACAAATTAAATAATCATAAATACCTTTGATGTTGATACCTATTATGCTAAAGTTGTGATTTCTTTCTCATTCTGTACACATTTATCATAATCAAACTAAGAAATTAGAAATAAAATAAATTATGTTTTATTAAATTTTCATAAAGACTTTCCCTGGCTAGAAGATGTGCAAATTAGGAAATCTAATTAATACTTGTACATGGACTAGCATATTTTCAAAGACATTATATTCCACACAATTTAGTATCTTTGTACATCTTTTGAGGAATGAATGAAAGGATAGGAAAACAGACAGTTTTCTTTAATGTATATGACAAAGAGAATGAGTCATGGTTATTTTGTTCTTTATTGCTAATTGATCTACAATTCTATAAACAAGTAAGTTGAAAGAATTGGGCTAAACCTGAAAAACTAGGTCATTTTGGAAATTTAATTTATTACTAAAATAAAATAATTTCCATAAACCAATGTCAAAATATTACTGCAGCTGAAGAAATTGATGATGATTTCATGTGATTATTTTTTTTGTTGTTTTAAAAAAGTATTTGCCAGGGCCGGAGAGTTAGCTCAGTGGTTCGAGCGCCTGTTTTGCAAACGCAAGGGCCCGGGTTCGATTCCCCGGTAACCACATAACAATACTGGGTATGGAGACCCACACCCAGCAGCAACCGGTACCACATACCACAGTGCCGGGCGTGGTGGCTCACGCCTGTAATCCCAGCACTCGGGAGGCAGAGGCAGGAGGATTGTGATGTGAGTTTGAGGCTGAGCTCAGGGCCAGCCTGAACCACAAAGTGAGACCCTGTCTCAAAAAACCTAAAAAAAAAAGTATTTGCCATAGCAACTACAGTCACATATGACACTGGTTACTATCTTGAGATTTCTTCTTCATTCTCTCCTTGAAGTGCCCAAGACATTTTTTTTTAAAATAATTTGCAAGTCGGAACATCATCCTAACTCTTCCGCTTCTGTGACCCTGTATTTCTGAGGATTTAGCTGCACACTGTGGCGTGGGTTTCACGATGCATAGTTAAACACTAAAGACTGGTACAGCTGCTTTCCCCATTAATTTACAAAACAAGTAATCTATAATCCATGTAGATGTTTTAAAATTTTCCTTTGTGAATAACAGACATACTCTAAATATTAATGCTGGATTTAAAATTAAGCAGTGGAAAATATTTAGACATACAAGCACATACATTTGAATAGAAAATTATGTATAAGCATATTTTCATTGATAATATCTTTTTATAGAGTCATTCAAAAAAGGGAAAAAAACCTAATGGAATAGATTGTCTTCTTTTGTGTAAGTTGATGTTTAGCCTTTGGTTAGTGCTCTATAAGAATGTTTCTAACCTAAAAATGGTTATTTCCTAAAATGTTAAGTGAAAAACCTATAAGGATATCAGAAATGTGATGATAATTAGATTACTGTGTATAAAGATTTCAGTGTTTCAAACTGGGTTGTTCCTATAGCAAAATTGAAAATTCTTTCTACTTCCTAAGTTTTCTACTTGTGTATAGAAATATGCTCATTAAGGGCTGCATTTGGCTCAGTGTACCAGAAGACCAAATTAATGGTAGTTTAACAAATAGGTTTGCTTTCTTCTCCCACTTAACAAGAAATTCAGAAACAGTATTGTGCACTGGTAAAGTGATTTCATGATGTCATTAGTAAGCCTTTCTGTGATACCCTGTCTGTAGTACATTGATCTTCCTGCTTGCAAAATAAATGATAGCATTCCAGACATCAAGTCTGCACGTCAGAGTGGAGGAAAGGCAAGAAACAAAAGGGTCAATGACTGTATATCAAGAAAGAGAACTTTCTTATAATCTCTTTATTTTATGTATTTTTAGCCAAAATTGCATGGCAGAGTCACTCATACCCTCCTAGAGAGGTACCTTCTGACCCTCACTAAGAGAAAGAGGAACCATAGATATTCTATAGATAACCTTTCCACATTGGGAAACTTTGATGATAGTGGTGACTTATATGACAAGTTCCAAGCTTCTGAATGGAATAGTGTTAAAAAGCAGGCCCAGGTCTGTTAAGGACAAAAGATCATAAGGAGGATATTTCCTAGTGACTGTCTTTCTTTTTTATGTTCAACCCCAAGATTGATCTGCTTCTGGCTGTTTATCTCAGATCAAGTTTCTATTTCTCTGACTCCTTGAAGAAAGTAATACCTTCAACTTGTTCTTTATCCTTCCCGTCTTTAAAAGATATGCTTACGGAACCCATCTTACTTTTTCTTAAGGTTTTAATAAGATATTTCCACACCTTTTCCTGATAGTGATAAAAGCAACTTCTGAGGTTTATTTTTCTCCTCCTTCCAGTGCATGCATTGCTCTTAAATGCTATTGCATTTAATATTAGGGTGCTAGAGAACAAACCCAGAGCCGTACACATGTTAGACAAGTACTCTGCTAGTGAATTACAGGCCCTATCCCTTTCCTAATTTTGGTGAGATGTCTTAGTACATTTTCATTGAGTATAATTTGAGTTCTAGCTATTTTAACACACTTACTTTCAATCCATTTAAGTCTTAAGCAGCTGTAATTAAAGACCGCATTCTTAGAGAGACAGTTATAGTCAGTCTCTTCCTATTTTTCCACTAGTTCATAGATTTTCTGAATAGTGTTAGATTCTTTTTGACTCCATTGAGATTATTCTAATAATTATAGTAGTCACAGTACTTTCTCAAATGTTATCACAAATACAAAGTTATTAGTATTGAGATACCAGTAGCCTCTTCTAATTAAAAACAATAATAATAATAACAAAAAACAGTATTTCATAGCTCCTTCTCATTTTGGTGCGTATTGAACACCAGAGTAATCAGAAATACTCATCAGTACTCATTTGTTTGTGAAATTACTTAGGTAATTGATTTGTGTTCCTACATTAGTGGGTTACACTTTAATAAAAGGAAAAGACAGAAACATATTTGAAAGATATGGTTCACAGATTGAAAAATAAAAATATATTACTTTTACTAGTTATATTATTCACATTTATAATGTATCATAATGATTCACTTGATCAGCAATTAAGTACATCCACAAAACAAGCACAAGAAAAATTTCAAAAGACTTCTGAATATGCATTGAGAATGAGATCACCTGCAAATATGGAGTTGTACATGTATAGAGAAACAATCAATAGTTAAAAGCATGTAACCACTATTGTTTCTGTTAGGTACTTGTATATACATGATCACAACAGCATGATATCAAATAACTAAAGGATGGAAGGATAGAAGCAACTCAGATATCCATTAACAGATAATTGGACAAAAAAATGGTATAATACATTCATTAAAATATTATTTGGCTTTGGAAAATAAGGAAATTCTAGAATTATGTAAAGTGAAATAAGCCAGTCATGATGGAGGAAGAAAGGCAAAAATACTCCTAATCTGGGAGACTGAGGCTGAAGAACTGAAAATTCAAGCCTTTCCTGAGTAGTTTAGTAGCTTAGCAAGATTTGTTTCATAAAAAAATAGAAGTGGACTAGGGATTTAGCTCAGTGACACTGTGCCTATCTTGCAAACACAAGGATTTGAGTTCAATTCCTAGTACTGCAATCAATCAATCAATCAATCAATAATTTAAAAAATAAAAGTAAAATAAAATGGGATGTAGGCAAAAATTCTGGGTTCTGTAAACACATATATACGTGCAAGTGCATAAGTACTGTGATTATTCCACTTGTACGAAGTATCTAGACTAGAGACATTCATGAAAACAGTAAAGTAGACATGAGAAGCTGGAAGGAGGAAGCAAGTTACTGTTTAATAATTAGGAATCTATTTTTGAAAAATGAAAAGAGCTCTGAAGTTTGGACACTAAATAATATCTAACACTGCGTACCTGCTGTCATCCTCTCCTCCATCTCCATAAGATCTGCCTCTCTGTTTCCTGCTATCTTAAATGGTTAAAGTATATGTACATTTCATCGCAATGAAAATTAGAAGAATAATTTTCCATCTTAACTATGTTTAAGTGTATAGCTTAGTAGTATTAGATTATAAAGTATAACCATCACCACCACCCATCTCCATAACTCTTCTGTCTTGTAAAACTGCAGTGCTATACCCATTAAACACTAACTCCCTATTTCCTACTCCCCTGGCTACTAGCAAGCACCACCTCACTTCTATCTTTTTCATTTTGTCAGTCTCCTAACTACCTCATATAAATGGCAACATGCAATACCTGTCTTTCTGTGATGGGTTTGTTCCACTTGCTATGATGTCCTCAAAGTTTATCCATATTGTAGTATGTCTCAAAATTTCTTTCCTCATATTTTGTTCATCCATTCTGTTGACAGATAATTGGATAGCTTCCATGTTCTACTTATTATGAGTAACACTGTGATGAACAGGGATGTACAAATACTTCTTCAGGACTCTTACTGTCAATCATTTGGGTATATTTCATGTTACATGTATTCGTAAGTAGTTTAAAAATTCCTCTAATCAATCAGGCATGATGATGACTAGCAAAGAACATGGTATCTAGTCTGAAAAACATGTTACTTGAAAGAAACCAGGACTGTTTTACCTGAAAAATAGTTAGCACAGAAGTAATCTTTTTCTGTCTTCTGACATTTTATGGACAATTACATGAAAGAGGAATTTATTTAGCATATGAATATAAATTAAATAGAATTCAATTACCCATACACCAATGAAGAAGTTTTTTAAGAAGTTTCCTTACTTTCTATCTGAAGAATTGTATGTGAAATGCCTTCTGATAGTCTCTGGAACATTTATTTGGAGCCCTAGGTCTATAATGAATCCAGTTTGGAATAATACCATTTAAAATCTTAGCCACTAGATTAAAAAATCTGTTATTCCAAGTTTATTTTCCACTTTAACAGCTTGAGATTTTTTTTTAATGAAGAAAGTGCCATTAAAAGGTTCTAAGTAGAAGAATGGCATGACTTGATTTGTTTCAAAACATCACTATGTTAACAGTATGAAATCCAAACTGGGATACTTGAAGCAAAGAAATTGGTTTGGAGACATAGGAAAAAACTGACTAGAAATGAAGACAGTTGATGAACAGAGAAAAATGTTTAGCTTTAAGCAATTCAGTTGAGAAGTAGAATTTAAAGCACATAATTATCAGTTTGATATAAGAAAAGAGGCATCTGAGTTAATTCTTAACTTTATTACTTGGGGATTGAGTGAATAGTGTTGACCTTGGCAGAGGTGGAGCATGTAGGAGGAGTTGTAGGTTTGAAGGGAAAGATCTTTTGTATTTAGTTTCAGAACTGGAAAACTAAATGGTAACCCAGACTCACCTCAGCTTAAGTAATAATATTAGCAAGCATTTGCAAAGTTAGATTTAGAACTTAGGAGCAAGATCTAAGCTTCAGAAATAACTTTGGGAGACAAGAATATAAATATGACAGGCAAAACTATGAGAGTCCATAGGCCAGAGGAGTCGACTAGAGAGACTATAAGAAAGCAATGAGATAATTTTAAGAGGAATCTGGGTAAGTCTTTATAATTTCTTACAGATGAAAATATGTAATTACAGTAACAATACAGACTTAAATGTGAAAAAGAGTACCAAAAACACTTGGGTTTTAAAAATTTATTTTCTTTGGCACATTTCAAATGCACTTAAGAATGATTTTTAATAAAATTATGATAGAGGTTATACTAAAGTTCTGAAATATTTCTATAAGAATATTTTGGGTCTTTGCCTGATTAATAGTTTAATTTTTATTTGGTGTTGATACCTTTTTCATTCATGTTTTTATTTTACTTTGTTCTTTAGGAATTGACTTGTTGACCTTGAATCTGACCAGTACAAATTTATTATATGGCTCAATAAAGAAACCACACTTCAATAAAAATCGTACTTCTTTAACTATAAGAGCTTATACCCACCTTATGTTCTTTGTTTACCTAAGGAAACGCAACTTCACCACAAGTACAAAGACCATCTTTCATGGACTACTTTGATAAGCAGGACTTCAAGAATAAGAGCCATGAAAACTGTAATCAGAACGTGCCTGAGCCCTTCCCTATGTCCAAAAATGTTTTTCCTGATAACTGGAAAGTTCCTCAAGATGGAGACTTTGATTTTGTAAGTACATTTTAATTCTTTTACTTATGTTTTCTCCTTCTGTATTTTGTCATCACTTTGAGACGCTTAGTTCATAAATATGAGCTGTGTGTATAAAATTTTGAACTATATGTTAATATTCAATATATAGCCATATGTATGCATTGGGGAAAATACAGTTTGCTTGCAGAAATGTACCTGCAGAGAAATATTAATACAAATAATTTCTTATGATTAAATAAATTATAACTTGTATTTAAAGATTTAGGACTCTTTAAAACTAAAGTGACAACTATTTCTAGAGATTATTAATACAAATTATAAAGTACCTTGTGCAGTAAACTTGGCTATCAAAATAAATGATACAAAGATGTTTATGACATAAACAGGAATTTGCTTCAACTTTGAAAGTTTACTTAATTAGTTATTAAGTGTTATTTCTACTTGGTATGAAAGAAAGAATAGTCCTAGATAACTTAGGAACTTCCGTGTAAAACTGTGCCTTATTGCCTGTTTTGTTACATTTTCTCTTCATATTTTTCTTCCCTGCTCTTTATTATTTCCTCTAAAGAACACAAAAAGTACAGATAATGTCTTTAAAAAATTAAATTCAGAACTTGAAAGAATACATTCCATAAATCTTTAATGAAGTAGAATTTTTGTAGAATAAATTTTGCTGTACATAATAAAGATTTAAACAATAATTTGTTACTTTTGTGTAGCATTCTGAAAGATTTTTTCCAAGTAAAATAAGTTTATTCAAAAATACATTAATGATTAATATTTTAGAAATATGTATATATTTACAAGTTTTAATATTAAGCCAGATTGCTTAGACACCAAGATGCTCAATATTTTGTATTTTTAAGTGGTTAAGTCCTAAATTTTATGATAGTTGATAATAAAAGTCTTTAAAGCCTACTTTCTATAAATTTAGTAGTAATTATTGGCAAATATCAACATTGTAATTTACAAATTAGCCTGAAAATACTAATTGTAAAATATATTTACTGTTTTTCAATAGCAAAGTAAGAAATTACAAAAACAAAGTCTGTTTCTTTAATTCTAGTAAGATATTGTAAGCCATCTACTTTTTTTAAATGATAAAATATTTAGGATGCTGACATTCAAACTCTAAATCATTCATGACTGTAATGAATAATGTAGAGTATTTAGCATCAAAGGACTCTGTCTTGTCTCAGTTGGAATAAATCTTAATGGCCTCTGGGAAATGGTTTGAAATAAGTGAGCTACAAGTAATGAATAAATTATCATAGTTAAGAAATACTAAATAAAATTATTTAATTCTTTAGTCTTTGCTACTACTCTGAAACTTAATGGCTTAAAAAATAACTTATTTGTTCACCATTTTGTACAGTAATAAGTTTGGTCAGGTTCAGCTAAGAGGTTCTCTGCTGGCCTCAACAGGGGATTGTCAGGCGACTGCAGTCGACTGACAGCCTGACTGAAAAACTGAATGGTCTTTCGAGAGTGACTGTTCATGTTTCTGGCAGCTGTGCCGAATGTCGGCCACGCCTCATCAGGCACACCTGGGGTTTCTGTGTGGTAGTAGCCTTCAAAGGGTGTGAGAGCAAAAGATAAAGATTCCTGGACTTCAGTTAAGAATGCACATACCCATCGTCCATTTATAAAAGTGTCAGATAGGATGAAATACTTATGACTCTTCTTAACTAAAAAGATGAAAGACTTTGCATTGATTGCAAAGTTTTGCTGAAAGAAATTAAAAGAAGTTAGTATTACATGGAAAGACATCTGTTGATGAATTGGAATACTTAATATTGTTGAGATGTTAATCTTACCGAAAGCAGTCTGCAGTTTCATTGTAATCTCTATCAAAATCCTAATGACATTGTGCAAAAGTAGAATTTATGCTAAATTTTATGTGGGATTCCTAAAAGACTCCAAAGTAATTAAAACGACCTAGGAAAAGGAAATTATAACTGAGACAATAAACCTGCAAAGAAAAAAAGTTTATCTGGGCTTACAGTTTTAGAGATCCAATCTATAATCAGGTAGACTCATCCATTTGGGGCCTCAAGGGGAAGGTACTAGATGGCACTAGGGGATTGAGTAGCAGAACAAACTGTTCATATTCTGGCCAGGAAACAAAAGAGAAGGGGGCCACAGTCCCAGAGGCCCCTTTCTAGGCACATCCCAAATGACCTAAGAAGCCCCACTAAACCACACCTGGCAAATGTTCCACCACTTACTTCTCAGTAGCACTACCCTTGGGACCGAGCCTTTAATACAGGGGCTCTTGGCAGTACTCAACATTCAGACCCATAGCACCATTCACGGGAGCAAAAAAAAAAAGTCCTTTCAACAAATTATACTAGTAAAAGTAATGTTCATTTGAAAAAAATGAAATTTGGCCCTTGCCTTACTCGGTATACAGAAGTTTATAGAATGGGTGAAATATATAAATGTAAGAACTAAAGCTATAAAATTTTTGGAAAAAGAAACAAGACAGTAAGCACCCAACTTACAGCCATTTGAGTTGTTAACTTTCACAAGTGTACCATGTAAGATTCACAGGGGTACTAACACTCACTTTGTCAGATTTCAAATGAATCCAATTTATGATTGTCCCCCTGAATGGAACTTGTTACGATTTTAGGTTTGGGACTGAGGTTTTTGGATATGGGACAAAAAAACATAGACAACAACCACAAAAAAAGTTTATAAATGAGACTGCATTGCATTGAAGAAAATGTAGTACTTACACACAGTAGAGAACTAGTCTGCCATAATGGCTGGACCTTGAGACTATAGTGTTAAGTGGAATAAATCAGGCACATTGGCTTAAATTACTACTTGGTTTCTCTGATATGAGAAACAAAATATAAAAAAAGAATAAAATAAAAGATAATAGGAAATAAGGAGATAGATTTTGTTCAAATGAGAAGAGGATCAACAGATTGAGGGGAAGAAGGGAGAAGAGATGAATTAAAGAATTAAGATGTGGGCCGGGGAGTTAACTGAGTGGTTCCAGTGCCTGTCTTGCAAGCGCAAGGACCCAGGTTCAATCCCCGGTAACCACATACAATACTGGGCATGGAGACCCACGCCCAGCAGCAACCAATACCACATATCACAGTGCCGGGCGTGGTAGTTCACGCCTGTAATCCCAGCACCCGGGAGGCAGAGGCAGGATTGCTGTCATGTGAGTTTGAGGCTGAGCTCAGGGCTAGCCTGAACTACAAAACGAGACCCTGTCTCAAAAAAAAAAAGAATCAAGATGTGTTATGTACAGGTACTAACTTACAAGGAATGTAATGCAAGCATATATTTATAAAAAGTAAAATTCATGGAGCCAGGGAGTTAGCTTAGTGGTTCCAGCACCTGTTTTGCAAGCACAGGGGCCAAGGTTCGATCCTCAGTAACCACATACAATACAGGGCGTGGAGACTCGCTCCCAGCAGCAGCCAGTACCACATACCACAGTGCCAGGCGTGGTGGCTCACGCCTGTAATCCCAGCACTCAGGAGGCAGAGGCAGGAGGATTGCTGTGATGTTAATTTGAGGCTGAGCTCAGGGCCAGCCTGAACTACAAAGTGAGACCCTGTCTCAAAAAAATTAAATTAAATTAAAATAAAAATAAAAAGTAAAATTCAAAATAAAACCTTTTGTGGAACTTTATCTCAGTGAAAGCCCATGGAATGATAAAGAATATTTCTATCGGATACATATATATTTATATCTGATATATATTATATCTGATAAGGATTAATACCCAGAATGTATAATGAACAACACAATAGCACAAAAACCAATCAACACTACAAACTTCTTGACTAGTTTCTATTCTAAACAAGTAGTAAGCACATGAGAAGTTGCTATCATTAATCATTAGAGAAATACAAATCAAAGCAACAGTGAATTATTCCATGACTATCATCAACACAAACAGAAAATAATGAATGTCGGTAAGGATATAGAGAAACTGGAACTCTTCCTTGGATGCTAGTGATGAGACTATAGAATGGTGCTGTTACCATGGAAATTAGTATGATAATTCCCCAAAACCCACTAATCATAAAATGGCCATGTAATTTAGCACTTGCATTTCTGGTTGTGTACTAAAGAAGTGAAGTCAGTTATTCAAACAGATACTCCTGATCACTCTGGCCAGATGAAAGCAACCCAGATGTCTGTTAGGTGGATTGGAAAACAAAACCATGATCCTGACATAGGAGCTGAAATCAAAATTTACAGCTGAATATTTAAATTATAAACATTTATTTCAGTAAAAGACATATTGCCATTAATTCCTTTCAAATACTTCCCCTCACTTTGAACACACTTACTCCATTATTCTTGCCACTTTCTGAAGCAAATATGAAAGTCCTCTGTTGTGACAGTCTTTTTGAAGTATGATTAAAAAAAAAATAAAAAGAGTGAATGCTGCTGCTAAGTACCATCCAAGAGAAAGACAGGCTTATAAAAAGTATTCTAGTGTGCCTTCATCCACTGTATTCATTGGGAAAGCAGAAGGCACATTGGGTGGCAGTGCAGTGGAGAGACACCAGTCCATGGGGGTTAATATGGGAGGTGAAATGAAAAGGTAGATTTAGGTCAGGTATTAGAAACCTTGAAAGTTTGCGGTCTGAGTTTTTATTTTATAGTGACTGGGAAGTTAGAGAATGATGACTAGTGTCTTAAGAATATTCACCTTAAGGATAGCATATGGGATTAATTGATAGAAGAGTAAAGGTAAATGTAATAATTATCTTTACTGTGAGCTTGATTGGCTTGAAGACAGCAGATCAGTAAAACGTACTTATGGGTGTGTCAGGGTGGATCCTGGGGCATGGCCTTGGAAACTCTGTTCCCTGGTTCCTTCCTCCTAGCCTCTTTCCCCTTTGTTTTCTCCATGTGGAGAGGTGAGCAGCTATCCTCTCCTAGGCCCTTCCCCGTGACGTTTCTGCCCAGGAGCCAGCTGACTGTACACAGAATCCTCTGAGACTCTGAGCTGAGCTGAGCCCTTTGCTCTTCAAGTTGTGTATGGCAGGTGTTTTGCACTCGCAGCAGAAAGCTGACCAATACAGGGCGGGAAACTGGGATGTGGAGCTGGTTTGTAATAAAATAGAAACAGCAGATATACATGAAGAGACATTAGAAAAGATCACCCACACTGGGTGTGGTGGTCCAGATCTGTAAGCTCAGCCCTCGAAAGGGCGAAGGCAGGAAAACTACAAGTCTGAGCCCACCCTGGGCAATTTAGTGAGGCCCTGACTCAGAAGTAGTTTTTTAAAGGGCAGGGGATGCAGCTCAGTTCAAAGCCCTAAGTTCAACCCCTAGAACTGGGGGAAAAAAATTACTCAACAGGAATAGTTCACTTAGTAGACTGAAGATTATGGTTTTGGTTAAAATGAGGAGCTAAGTGATTAAAAGTAAAAATTGGAAAAAAAGTAAGAGGCAAAATGCCTTCAGTGGTGAGAAAGAGACTTGTAAGGGGTCACACAACTTGATCCAGTTTTTACAGAGTATTTTATTTTCTGGCTTATACAAGGCAGAAGCCTTGATTAGGGAGTTGAGAGGCAACAGAGTAGGTTTTCCTTCCCGAGCCTTTGTTACTCCTGTCAGCTGGAACTACTCAGCCCTCTCATCACTTTGAGGAAATGGAAAATGTTTCTAATAGTCACTGAGGGGATGTAAATGGGGATAAATAAAGGGAAGATTGCCAGGAGATGAGTAAAGAATTGCTCAGAGTGAGCATGACAAAAGACAAGGAATTTATAAAAGAGGGACAAAAAGACCCAGGCACAGTGGCACAAGAGCATTTCAAGTTCGAACCCAGGCTGAGCAACTTTCCAAATTAGGGAAAGCCTATCCTTAACTAAAATTTTTTAAAGGGATAGGGATACATCTTAGTTTAGAGGTCCTGGGTTCAGTGCCTAATACCATAAAAAAAAAAGTTATGGTGGGCTAAAAAGAGTAATTAGAGAAGAAGTGTAGATTGGTGTAATATTTTGCTTAAAAAGTACAGAAATGAGGGCTAAGGATGTAGCTCAGCGGTATCGAACTTGCGTGGCAAGCATAAGCTCCTGAGTTCAATCCTTGGTACTGCAGAAAGACAAAACAAAACAAAAAACAAGTCAAAAGTAGAGAAATGGACTAAAAACAAAGGTAGATTTCCACTTAAGACATCAGTTATTAATAAAAATGGATCTTATCCTTTCCCCCCTCATTTAGCGATGGAATGTGCAAAACTGATTCATCAAAGTGTAAAATATACTAAAAGTTTATATGTTTATCTCTTCTCTTTATGATGTATTTCAGGGCTACCTTTGGAAAGAGAATTAGGTTTTGGGGTTTTTGTTTGTTTGTTTGTTTGTTTTAGGTTTTTGAGACAAGGTCTCACTTTGTGGTTCAGGCTGGCCCGAGCTGAGCCTCAAACTCACATCATAGCAATCTTCCTCCCTCTGCCTCCTGAGTGCTGGGATTACAGGTGTGAACCATCATGCCTGGCACTGTGGTATGTGGTACTGATTGCTGCTGGGCGTTAAGTCTCCACGCACAGTATTGTATGTGGTTACCAAGGATTCAACCTGGGTCCTTGTACTTGCAAGACAGGAGCCCAAACCACTGTGCTAAATCCCCAGTCCGAGAATTAGGTTTTATGTGATTCCTGTGTCACATAAGTTGCTAAAAACAAGTTGAAGTTAATCTGCCTGTATTTTCAATACATAGCATGTTTATCTTTTGCTTTGAGGAAAAATGGTTTTAAGAAAGAAAAAAGAGCATTTCATTGTCATTTGGAGTATTCAGAGCAGGTTCCTAAAGGATAAACTTATTCAGAGAGGCACTGGCTAGACAGATGTGCAGAGCAGGAATCATTCTTTACCTTAAAGCTAGAATGCAATGCAATTTATATATGTATTTCCTTTAAATCTTTAGCATTTGTCTTTTGGGTTTTCTGTGAATCATTGTTTCATGTTACATTCCTGGATTATGTAGTTATAGATTTTATGATGTCACCAATTTGGAGGTTAGAATACCATATAAGAATAAGTGGTAAAGTATATTTGGATTAATTGGCCTAATTACTTTAACTGTACTAATAAGTAGTTCTGTTCAGGATGGACCTACGGAGATTTCTAAAACAAGTGAAAAAGGCAAATCTGTTTATGATAGCACTAGTCTAATGTTTCATTTTCTGTTAGAATTATTTCCAAACAGCTTTAGCATCCAGATTGTGTAGTATTAAAAAGAGCACATGTAGATCTTGTTTTGTAAAAATCACGGTATCGTATTTAAATAGATATATTTTGCGTAATGTAAAGATTTTGGAATAAGAACAAAAACTTTAAAAGCCATCTGTTAACCCACTGTATTAGATCCAATTTTTTAAAAAAAGAAAGTTGGATTGACAGTCATTGTTAGTATAGGAGAAACTAGGTAAAGCAACTATTTATAGCTTTGATCTAAACTGAATTGTAAATTAGCATTCCTAAATTATTGTGATTCTTAAATATTTATTCAGTTCACATTGTTTTTTAAAGTAAAGGATATAAAAATCCTCTAGAACAGCAGTGGAGCAAGCGCCTCAATAGTTGTTGCAGAGGAAAAACAAATCTCCACGTGTAAACTTGTCAGGATGGCAGATCAGTATGATTATTAGGATAATGACAACAAAAACAGACATTTCTGCAAAAGACAGAAAACACTATACCCAAACGAAGTACCTGCCCTGCTGCTGGAGCCTTCGTGGGCTTTTCTAGGCATCTTCCTTTGTTTTGGAGAAACATTTTCTTCTCAGGGTATTTCAGTTTTCCCTCTTTCCAGCAGTTGGGAAAGGATAAAAAACAAGACAGTGACAGGAGCCCACGAAAATCTAGCAGCAAGGTCAGCGCTGTAGAGATCCATGAGGAAGACACCTGACCCAGGACTCTCAGCCAGTGTTTTACCCACTAGCAGTATACTGTCATCTGCTTGGTCTGTTTAAATACAAAGGATGTCTTTGGTTTTAAAGAGATGTTAGCTAAAAATTTCCCTTGCAATGTACTTGTTAGTCAAAGAACTTCTTGTTCTCTTTAGTTCTTAATTCTGTAGACTGAGGAAACCACTTAAACGGAGTATTTAAGCATATTGTCATCGATTAGCTTTGCATTAATCAAATGATTATTGTCAAGTATTTCCAGATGTTTGCAAGAATATTAACAAAGTATGAAAAGATACCATAGATTTTTCAGATTTATTTTTTCTAGTCTAAAGAATAAATAAACACATAAAATCTCAAATATTCCAGTGGATACCCTGGATAAAAGTTTATGATTACAGGTGTATATGTAGCATGAACTCGAGTGTATGTGGCACATTGTGCTTTCACAACTCACTCATTCCTTGTAGAGCCAACAGGAAATTAAAATTAATGAGAAGCCTACACTTTGAAATACTTGCAGAATTCTTGATTATTTCAGTCCTTTGCCAGCTCACGAAATTGTGCTGGCAGTTATATCCAACAGATGGTGTGGTGTGTGCACAGTTATGTCATGTGATTGTCTAGGTCTATATAAAATTTTTCTAAGGTTTTGACCAGCAGGCTACTGAAGTATTTAAGAAAGTCATAGCCTTTGCTTGGAAAATGGCCTGCTTCAAAAATAAACATTTATGTTCAAATAGAAAATAATGTTAATAGTCATGTCACAACTAAGTTGGATTTAATTTAATCTGTAGTAAAGATAAAAATTATAGTGTCCATACACTTATTTCTTTTTAAATATAATTTAATCCATTTAGCCACGTGAGATACAATGAATATTTTCCTTTCATGTTTTTAAATATGCTATTTAAGACTTTCGTGATGTCTAAAATTTTTATTTGACGGTTGTGTCTAGGCAGCATCTGCTGAAACATCAAGCTAATTCTAGTTATTTAGGTAATTAATACCTTAAGTTAAAACTCATTATATCATCATTTCCTTTACAGATTAAAGTGAACAGGCCTGTACTTATTGGATTAATTAAGATAGAAAGCACAGGTGCAGTATGTGGTTTCTTGTCACCATATTGGAATTTATTAAGATGGTTAAAGCACATGGCGAGAAGGCAAATGCCTTACCCAAGAGTTCTAGAAAACACACATTTTCCTCACAGTAATTTGTTCTAATTTTTAAAATATAATTTATTTAGAAGACTGTAAAAAATTGGCCACTTTACGTTCTAAAACAAATATCATGCACCCAGCGTATGTCCTGGCTAATGTCAGTGTCTGGCAGAGTCATTTTGACTGTGAGGGCTTTCTGCTCATGACTTTGTTAGGGTGTTTAGTCAGTAGACATTAGAGATGATTAAGGGTGGTCACATCAGAAGAGATGTGAACCAAAGTGGGATTTAGGAACAGAGTGGACAATCTAATTGATCATCTTTTAAGACTGGTGCCCCACACTATTTACCTTTGGAGATAAATCATTCAATTTCAAATAAGTTGTTAGAAAATAACTAGTGAAGCATACAAATGGTGATATTTTGATGGAATAGTTGTTTCATACTTAAACTGTCAAAAGTGACATTTCTTTTAAGTGTAAAATTACTTTTGTATTTTCATGATTGAGTCAGGGTTTCAGAAAATATGTAGTCCAGTATCAGAAACCTTTCCATAACTGATTTCTATCATATTTCCTAATGTACAGTTTTCAGATTGAAGTAGATGGTTTTTTTGGAGTGTATTAGTTTTGTTGACCTGGTTAAACTAATATTAGTACAGTTGTCTTGTGCACTAACATTAGGATAGCAACAATTTCTTTGGTATCTCTCTCTTACTAAAACAGAAAGCATTCATTACGTTGGGTTCTTCATGTTGGAAGATTTACTAGTAAATAACAGCTTCTTAAAACATATAAAATGATTCAAAACTAAAGTCATCTTGTTTTATAACTTTACACAGTTCTAAGGAATTATAGCTCATTGGGTATATACCAGATACAGCTTTAAAAAAAAACCTAGCATGCTGTCTTTAATCTTCTTCTCAATCCTTCACTATGACTTTGAGTAAATGTTACAATTCTGCAGTCATTTTGCCTTAGTAAATTCTGACTCCTTCAAAGTGTGATGGTCATTTTCCACCTTTCCTCTCAGGCCAGCACCTAGGTTGCCTAAGACAGTGAGCTTGCTTTCTTCTCTCCTGACTTAGCTCTTGGAGGGTGGGGACTGCAAATGGAAGGACAACGGAAGAGGCAGAGTCATCTGAACCCATTTATCCCACAACAGTAGGGCTTTCTCTGGAACTTCTGCATAATGTCCCTGACAGTGTTGTGAGTTTCTGTTGTATTATATGCATGGTTTCTCAGTGATATTCTGGTTTATTTTCTCTCTGAACCCTTGTATAGAAAGGAGCCGCTGTATCTCATTTCTGCTCCATTACTCCTGTCCCTCTCTACATGGGCAGTTGATGCTTTTGGTTAGAAAACCTTGCCTCTTCCCTGAATCCTCTTCCGTCACATGACCACAGGAAACCATGATGTTTTATTGTGAAGGCCTGATGTAGTGAGTGGGTAAGTGGGAAAAGCATGAGAAATGCCTCCCTTTCTTCTTCTCAGGTATACTGTTTCTCTCCACCTACTGAATCTGCTGTTGCGGATTGCTCCACTAAGCCTCCCATCTTCAGAAACCTCTAGACAAGTAGACAAATTTCAGTCTCTGGCACTTCCAGAACCTATGTCAAGTTAGCAAAATTCTACTCCCTTGACAGAAGCAGGGAAAATTGTAGGTACCCTGTGCAATAACTGGTCCAACTTTGAAGTAAGATGTCAGTCTCTCCATCTTGCAAGGGGCCACAATGTCTATGATGGAATATTTTAGTGCTGTCCAACTTGGCTTCAGTGAGGGCTCTTTCATGAGAAGCACTGCACCCTGAAGCTCCTGATTCACCTTCATCTTCTTGTGTAGGCTCTGGTAGTAACTCAAGAGTGAGTAGTGGTGAGTATTGTGCCCCATATTAGTAAACTCAGAGAACACATTTTGGCCCCATCTGAATACTGCCTATCTTCAATGTAGGAGATGCTTGTGTATCATTTTATGCTATATTATAAGCCTTATCATTCATTTGAGGACCAACTAGAAGTTCCCCTCAGCATTCTTTTCATAAGAAGAAGCAACACTAAATAGAACACTAAAACATTTCATGTTTCTATCACTACAAAAATATACTGGTTTATTTATTCATCCTTGATCTAGTAAACTGCATATGCGTGTGTCCTTGCTACATACCAAACACTAGGCTCTGACAATTTAAGAAGTACTGTGCTGGATATACATTGGGGGTGATAAACATGTGACTGTCTATTTCACTGATAGCTGAATTGTCCAGATACCACTGATCTGAAAAATTAGAATGTAGGAAACAGTTGGCAAGTTTGTACTGGTACCCTTAATGTTGAATGTGATCATTATGTGTATATAAAATCAATTTTAAAAATTTGACAAGTTTAAAAGTAATAGCGTGAAAGTGAAAAATGTTAAATTTTAATTGTAATCATTTTTGATTGAACAGTAGTATCTGGAATGTAAAATTCATTCTCAGAGATTATGGAATTTCTGGTAGCCAAAGGGTACATAGGGCCACAAAATACAAGACAGACTGAATTCTTACAGTTCGTAAAGATTAGCTTTAAGTTTCTTCAAAGGAGAGAATTTTTTAAGATAATAAGATACTGTTTGCTTTTTATCAACTTTTTGCTGAGAAATGCTTAGCTTTGTATTAATAAGATACTGAGTGCTGCTTATATGTGGCACCCATTGTTTATATGTTTATTTAGTTCTTGTTTCATCAAAAAGTTCTATAATGAATATTATTAAAATTATACTTTGTATTTCCAAAGTAATATTGTTTATTCTAGTAATATTGTTATTACTATGAAAATAAATAAAATTCATATGAAGAAACTTAGAAAAATTTAAACCAATCAGGTACCATCATCTGTTTTTGTGATTTTATTACTCTGAAAGTTAAAAAAAATTATATCCATCTTAAAGGCTAAAAGCTGTTTTTTAATACAACACAAGACCTTTTCACTCCAATTTGTGTCATCACTAAAATATGAAAACAGTATTGTATATCAGCTTAGCAATTGGTAATAATTTAATGCATATTTTCTACATTAAATGACTATTCTTTTAAAGCCATATTTATTTTATAATTTAGAGAAAAACCTATCCTGTGTTAATTTTAAACAAGCATCAAATAATAAAACCAGCTTCCAAAGATGGAAGAAGTAGTTTAAAACACTTGAACATTTCTGTGTAGATTCTTTGCTATATATTCAGATGGATAATATATTACCAGGGGAAAACAGATGGAATTTATATATCCTTACTTTCTCTGAGTCTAAAAAGAAGTGATAATAATATATCGAAAGCATTCTTTAAAAAATACTTCATAATTGTTACACAGTTTCATATTGATGTACTTAGCAGTGTATTTAGTTTCTAGTATTTAGCTTGGCCTCTTGTATTTAGCTTTCCTTAAAGGAAAAATATACTAAAATACTTAATCATGACTACATATTTATATATTTTTTGAATTTTGGGATGAAAAGATATTTTGTTTAATTTTTAATATTTAATAAAATTATAGGTATAAAATACATAATAACTGCTTCCTATTTTAAGATTCAGTATTTTACATTGTGTTATAAAAATTGTGAAATGAGAAAATTTTGAATTATTAAGATTATTTGAAGTGATTCAAATTCAAGAATTATAAATAAGAAATTTTATCACAGGATTTTACTATTTATTTACCAGGGAATACGTTTTTGTTTTAATTAGTTTTTCAGAACATGAAGAATTTTAATAAGACCAGCATTGATTGAAATACGTATATTATTCACATTTAGGAGCCTTGGTTGAAATTACTCTGTTTAGATATGAATTAATATTTAACATTCCAGTTTTAGATTTTCTAAAGTAACATATTAACAATTGAACCTCCTTTTTAGGTTTTACTGTTTGATTCATTGAAGAAAAGTATTTCAAGTACCCTCTATATGCCTTTTCTCCTCTTTTTAGAAAGTAACTCAGCCACTTAGACAGTTATCATTTGTTCTCAGAATAAATGATATTCTGTTTACCTATTTCTTATAGGTATTGGGCTTTAAGGTCTAACACAGTCATCTGACTTTTCATTCAAATTGCAGGCTTTGAAGTAAACAGCATTTTCCCCACCCCTGTTACTAATTACTTTATTATATTTAAGAAAGAATTAATTACTTGTAAGAAGAATTCTAAGTGTGGTATATTTGCTTCTAGTCTGTTTGGTGTTTTCTTGTTTTTTCAGATTTGAATTCTAGCTATAAAAAATAGAATTTAACTGCTTTAATAAATTTTTAATAGGTCAAAAGGATACTGGCTTATATTCATTCAGAGCAACTATGAATACTTATCTTGTAACTACTTGGGATTTATTTACAGTTTTTAAGTTTTTCGATGTTACAGGGGCAAAAAAAAAGAAAAGAAAATCTGTCTTTGAGGTAAGAAGAGTGGAGCTATTTTGCAGTAAAAATATTGGAACTATTTGGAGAACTAATTAAGAAATCAGAAGAAGAAAAATAGAATATGACAAAACCGGAACTTGCATTTTTGTGGTATGCCTCAGGATTAGGCATTCAATTGAATTTGACTGTTAAATAATACTTAATAGCACCATAAGAAAATGGCATTTATTATCCCCAGTAATCCTTTCTTTATTAGACACTCTTTTTTATTAGTGCATATTAGTTATCATAGATTTCTTATGTCGTAGAATGAGTATAGATCATTCTTTTGTCAGTTTTTGCTTTGATTTATATGTATTTGTGAGTACCCTAAACACTGATATTATTAGTTTATTTTGAAGTTTAGAGCTTTCCTTTTTTGACCTTTTGTTTGAACTTGTCCTATTACTATTTAACAAAATACCTTAATATTGAGCCTCATAAAATTTCAGAACTGCACTTTTTATTTAAAACGATTAAGAATAAATATCAATAAGTGTTAGATATTTCAAGTAAAATTTTAGCAAGTAATAGAAAAATATTAGATTGTTAATTGTCAAATACATTTTATTTTGTGATTTTCTGAGTAAAAAATAGAATTTTTGATAAAAATGGAATACTAATTTTAATATACAAATAATATACAAATCATTGAACATTAATAAACTGAATTTATTTCAAATTGTGGTAAAAGACTACCTGTCACAGTACTTTTCATTCTGTATTTATTTCATTTAATAGCATTTACTCTGCTTCCTGGTCAAAGTTTAAAAGTTGTAATCTGTAATAAACTGTAGGTTTAGGTGGATAAAATACTTTGTTTTCTATCCTTGTTGCTAAAAAAGCTATTAGATTGTTTATTCTCTTTCAAATCAAAATTAACAGCATGTCAAAGTAATTTTCTTTAATGAAATAACTGCAGTGAAAATTTTTCATTAAATTTACCAATCTACACAACACCATCTGATTGAAATATATAATTTTGTCCACAAGATAGCCTATGTGGATTATTACTTTAAATCTAGACTTTTAAATGCATATTCATTTTATATACACATATCTACTTGAGGTTATTGTGAGCATGGGTTTTATATGCAAAGGACAAAAGATTTAAAAGAAAAATTAATGTTGATATACCAGCCTTAATATTATCAGGGAACCCTAGAAAACTGGCTAGGACCATGTTGCCATTTAATCCTGTCATCATAAATGTATCTTGTCCAAGTTAAAAGAAGGACAAGCATTTAGTTCCTATAATTATTTGACTTTCTGCAAACTCCCTTTCATCATATGCTGAATACCTAATAGGTTAGATCATTGAACAAAATCCTAAATTAAAAAGTCTATAACAGATTGACTTGGGAAAGGCTAGTTACTTGATTAGAAAAATTCTGTATGAGTTTTGGAAAACTTTATAGTCCAGTTTCACTGAGCTTTTATTTACTCAGTTTGTTAAGTATTTGAGAATACATCGTTAGTTTTTACCTTGTCCTTGCCTAATTTTTTTGTATCTTAAAACAGGTGAAGGCTAGTAAAAGTATTTATTGGAAGGCATTTTAGAATATGCAAATCAGTAATTTTACTTGCTTTAATTATTTTGTGTCAGATGATAGTAATTCTCAGTCCTAAATTTTAAGAATTTAAGCTTACTTTTCCATAAAGTTTCCCAGTGTCTTTTTTATCAACTAGAATGCAATCAGTCACAACTAAAAATTCCTAACAACTTTATTGAGATGTGACTCACATACTATATAATTCACTCATTTAAATTATACAATTCAGTGGTGACTTAATATATATCCAGTTGTAGAACAGCCACCATAATTACCCTTTAGAATATTTTTATTGTTGCTCCCAAAAGAACTTCTGCACTCATTATGGTGATTAGTCCTCCCCATTTCCATCTAACTCTTCTTTTCCCACCTCAGACCTACATAGCCACTGCTTTCCTTTATGTTTCTATGAATGTCCTATCTTAACATTTCATTTAAATGGAATCATAGAGTGTGAATCACAGCTTTTTTTCCTTTTCTAGTAGATAGATAATTACTATAGCAAAATTATTATAATTTTGCTTTAACAATTTACCAACTATAAGTATAATAAGAAAAAGTGCTTCTTAATGTAACATAGATATAACTTAAAGTCTGGAAGAAAATATTATTAAGTGGACTTGTTAGTACTTAAAATACTAAAGTAGTGAAATCTGTTTCGTGTATATTGGAAATAGTTTGCAAAACATTATAGTCATGCTCCAAGATCACCCTATTTGGTAGTCTAGATTGTCACACTGTTAATGTTCCTGAGTCTGGCTAGGGATAATTTATTCCATATGTAGTCTCTTTTAAACCTACCTTGTAGGTGTAACTCAGGAGTGGATTGTTAGGCTAGCACGCTCAAAATGTGAGTTTGGTTCCCCCCAGCAGCACAAAATTTAAAATTTAAAACAAAAGAAAACAGAAAACACAACAACATCCGTTTCTTGGTAGTAGGCTGTTGTAGTTACCACACAGTTTGTACCTTCTTGAGCATTTCTAATTTCATGTATTCCATTCTGATCGAACCACGTATTGTGATACTTACTTTTTAAAATCTGACATGTAGGTACATTGTTGGGAAGTTTAGTTTCTCTCATTTTGGCCTAGTTAAACTTAATTCATAGATAACTCATTGAGTTTTTTAAGTAACTACTCCTTAAGAATATTTAAAATATATAATGGATGACTTAAATTGTTTATAGTTATGAATGTTTCTCAAACTTCCTGTATATTTATTTGTTATTAGGTGATTTTATAGACATACTAATCATTTTCTTAGGTACAAGAATAATTCTATAATAGTACATTAGAAGATGCATGCTGAAGTTTTTCAGTGTGAAGAGCATTGATGTCCTTCTGCACATAGTCGTATTCAGAATGGTTCAGAATGAAAAACGTGTGTGTTTTTTTTGAAGAACAGAGGGGATATGTGGGTGTAGAAAATAAGGCAGCAAGCAAGCAAAGTAAAATGTTAACAATTATTAGAGCAAATCAGAAGTTGTATGGATGTTTTAGTGTGACAGATAATCATTTGTTGACTATTGAATTCAGAAATAGCTCTGTAGTTCTTCTTCTGTGAAATGTCTGTTCATTTCTCTTGTCCATTTCCTGATTGGGTCTTTAATTTTAGATGGTCTAATTTTTTTTTTTTTTTGAGCTCTATATATTCTAGAATTTAGTCCTCTGTCTGGGAGGAGCTGGAAAAATATTTTTCTCATTCTGTATTGTGCCTCTTCGCACTACTAATTGATTCCTTTGCTATACAGAAGGAAGCTTTTTAGTCTGATGTAATCCCATTTGTTGATTCTTGCTGTTATTTCTTGTGCAGTTAAGGTTCTATTTAGAAGATCCTTTCCTATATTATATTTTCAAGTATTTTATTTATTTTATCTTCCAGTAGGTTTAATATTTGTGTTCTAATGTTTAGTGCAAATGGTCAACAAATATATGAAAAAATTTTCAATCTTTCTGCCTAGTAGAAAAATGCAAATTAAGACAACCCTAAGATTGTATTTTGCTCTGGAAAGAATGACAATCATTAAGAATTCAGATATTAACAAATGTTGTCAGGGCTGTGGTGAAAGATAACCTCTACATTGTTGGTGAGAATATAGACTAGTAAAACCATTATAGAAATCAGTATGGAGATTTCTCAAAGAAATTCCATATGATCCTCTGTTCCCTTCTAAGTATCTTCCCCAAAGAGCTTAAGACATACTGAAGTAATACATACATACCAATATTTATAGCAGTACAGTTCATAATAACTAAATCCTGGAAGTAGCTTACATATACATTAGTAAATAATTGGATAAAGAAAATGTGATATCTGTGTATAACAATACTATTTGACCATAAAAAATGATTAATTTGTAGGACTCTGGTTGTACCTAGAAAATACAATGTTGAATGAAGTAAGTCAGTTCCACAAGCTTAAATACCATTTGGTATCTCTCATTTGAGTGAAGCAAAGTACAAACAAAGAACAGGGAAAGATTGATTGAGTGGAGAAAAGGGATGGATCTCTTATAACAGGGAAGTGTTCAAAAGGAACAATTGTGAAAGATGAACAGGAGAAGGAGAAATAAGTATAATAAAGATAGGCCATGAGCAAGAACCTAAGAGCCTCAATGAATATAAATATGATGTGCTATAACATAAACTAAGATTAATATAATCAACAAGAATGAAAATTGGGAGGAATGAGGAATTAGAGGAGTAGGGAAAGGGTTGAGAATTAAGCTGTAGCATATACATGGTACTAGAAATATGTACTAATAAAATTTTTTTAAAGTTAAAAGAAAATACCTAGCTAATTAGTAACACACTCCTAGCTATTCCTCTGTGGATGATGGAGCCATGGCCTTGGGTACTATGTCTGGCCCTAGCCAGCCCCTCTCTTGGGCTGTTCCCCAGCTGCCTTGAACTGAGTAACTTGCTGTACCATCCTGTTCACCATGATGTTCTTACCTTGAAACCTGTAAACCATGGACTGAATTCCCCACACCATGAGCTAAATAATCTTTCCTCCTTTAAGTTCTGTGTCAAACATTGTGTCCAGCAACAGGAGAGCTGCAAATACAAGTTTGTTATAGTATTATTTTAATTTCTGTATGGATAGTTGAAATTTTTAAAATAGAGAAAATATATATATTCTCTTTCTATAAACTATGCTCTTTCTCTCAAGGTATATCACTTTAAAATACTTGATCCAAAACATGACATGTGTCAGTTGTATTTGTTTTTCTGCAGTTGATTTCATTTGTATGTTGATAAGATAAGGTAGATGAATATCTGCAGTTGTTTCTACATCTTCTAATCAGTTCCATTGATCCTCGGGTCTGTTTCTTAGCCAGTACCATGCTGTTTTATCACAGCAGCTTTGGAGAATATTTTCAAATCAGAGATGGTGATACCCTGCTGCCTTGTCTTTGTTGCACACTGTTGCTTTTGCTGTTTTATGCCTCTTCTGGTTCCAAATGAATTTTAGGATTGTTTTCTCTAATTCTATGAGATATGCTGTTAAATTTTGATGGAGTACTACTCAGACATAAAGAAGGGTAAACTTGAGACCATACTCTTTAGTGAAATAAATCAGACACACTGTGTAAATATTGCATGGTCTCTCTGGTATGAGAAACTGAAATGATAAAAAAAGGACCAAAATGTATAATAGATAATGTGAAATAGGAAGACACTGTTCAAAAGCAAAGGAGAACATGGAAAGGAAGTAGGCAGAAAAGAAGGAAGGGAAAAAGAAAAAAAAAAGAATAAATGGAAACAAAGTTTTGTAAATAAGGAGACCTGAAGAGGGGGTTGAGAGGAAAAGAGGAATCAAGATACACTATGTATAGGTACACATTTCCTATGATGTATGTGATCGTTATGCACATTTAAATTTTACCAATAAAATTAATTTTAAAAAGAATATGTCTGTGTAGACCATAGTGCAATGAAATTGGAAGTCAGTGGCAAAAGAAACCACAAGAACTTCATAAACACATGAAAATTAAATTAACATCCTCCTAAACAACCAGTGAGTCACAGATGAAATTGAAAAAGAAATTAGACATTTTCTACAGTTAAACAATAGTGCCAGTAAAATATACTGAACTTAGGGAACAATGAAAACAGTCCTACCAGGGAAATTTCTAGCAGTGACTACCCGTATCAAAAAGAGTGAGCTCAAATAAATAACTTATTGTGAACCTCAGGCTTCTAGAAAAAGAAGAGCAAGTCAAGTCCAAAGCTCAGATGAGAGAGGAAATTATGAAGATCAGAGCAGAAATTAACCCAATGGAGACTAAGAAAGCAGTACAAAGAAGGAATGAATTAAAGGGTTAGTTCTTTGAAAGTTTAAATAAAATTGACAAGCCCTTAGCCAACCTTATCAGAAAAAAGAAAAACTCAAATTTATGTGATTAGGAATGAAAGAGTGAAATCACAGCAAGTTCCGCAGAAATCCAAAAGATCATCCGTGCATACTTTAAGAATCTATATTCTAATAAGGTGGAAAATACAGAAGAAATGGACAGGTTCCTGGATATATATGAACTGCCAAAGCTGAAGCAATAAGATACAAAAATTCTAAATAAATATCAGTGAAAGAAATTGAAGTAATTAAGAATATTTAATAGATAACAATAGAGAACCAACTTGTTCTGTGACTGCCTTTAATTTACTGTGGCCACCTTTGAGAGTCTATCTAGTGAAGCAGTGGTAGAAGCAATTTTACAGGCTAATGGTGCTAGAGTTAGTAAGAGATGATCAAGTTCCTGACAGTTTTGAAAAATACAAAGCAACAAAATTCCTGATTGAAAAAGAGAATGAAAGAGACAGAAGACTGAGGACAAGTCCACAGTGCCTTGTTTGAAAAAAATCAAGATAGAGTGTCTACAACTGAATTAGGAGAGAAGGTGGACAGAGCTTTTTGGGTGGGAAAGGATCAGAAGTTCAGACTTTAAGAGAGAAATTTATCTTCTACATCTGAGTGTCATACAAGTCTTCAATCTTGCCTGATGAGTGTTCGGGAGAAGGGTCTAATCTGCAGTGTGGGTTCATCAAGTGTAGATATAGTATTTAAAGCCATGAGACTGAAGGACTATTCAAGAGAATATCAAGGAATGAGTAGGTATAGAGAAGAGAAAGTGTTTATTGGTTTCCTATGGCTGCCGTATGAATTAACTGCAAATTTGGAGGCTAAAAGCAAAAGAAATTCTTTTATAATTGTGGAGGCCAGAAATCTGATCAGATCTCATGAAAATAAATGTACTGTGTCTTTATCTGTATTTCTCCCAAAGGATATAGCAGAGAATCTATTTTGGTTTTCAGCATCTAGAATTGTATTTATTGAATCTTGATTGATAGCCCTTCCTCCATTTTCCAAGCCAATAGTTTAACATCTTTGTTCTTACTTTCCTTTTTTCTATTTCTGTTTAATGAGTTTTTTCTTTTGTGTAAAATTTTCCTCTGTCTCTGATATAAAGGACATTCATGATTATATGTAGGGCCCATTTCCCATTTCAAGTTTCTTAAATTAATTACACCTTTAAAGTCTTTGTCATATAAAAAAAAAAAAAAAAAAAAACATTGACTGGTTCTAGAATTCCATATGTAGACACCTTTGAGAAGAGGCTTGTATAGCTCACACCAGTTTACTCACTGGTCCCCAAAGGATTCATGTCTGTCCTCTGTGTAAAATGCATTATTCACCTCCATTCCAGTATCCTCTAAAGTCTCAGTACCTTACAGAATCTACTCTAAATCCAAAAATCTCACCAAATATCAACAAAGTCATAAATTTCATAATCAAATCAAGAATAAGTTATTCTCTAGTTATGATCCATCCTAGGACAAAATTTTTCTTTAATTATGGGCCCATAAAACTAGAAAGCGAGTTATTTGGCTCCCAAGTGCAATGATAGGGAAAAGATAAGAGGCATAGATATGATAAAAATGATGGAAGAAACAAAAGAGTCTCTGGTCCTAAGCAGCATCAAAATCCAACAGTGAAACTTTCCTGAGTTTTCATGGCCTAGGAGTAATTTCTGTGGCTCAAGGGTCTGCTCTCTAGGACTAAGGCTCCACTTTCTGAGGCAGCTTCCTTTTATTTTTTAAAGTATATTATTTATAGCCAAGTGTTTTATCAGTGTATTTCATGAGCCTGTAGAATTTGAAGAATATGGCAGCTTCCCATCATTTCATCCTGCTTCTATCTCAGTCCAAGCTGGGAGTGTTTCTGCTAGTATAACATTTTCAGAAACATGTGGGCCTTTTGTTTATGTGTCAGTAGACAGGAGGATCCCTCACAGATCTTTCCTGGATAATCTCATTTCTGAGCTGGCCCCTGCCTAGATGGTGGAGGAGATCCATGAGCCACATACCTAATCTCTGTAGCAATAGCAAAAGGTTGTCCAGCCATATCCTTGACCTCCTTCCCAGAACATCCTTTTTTTCTAACAGCGAATCTTCTTGTTTGAACATCTTTTGAAATCTGATAGGCTGAGAATTTCCCAATGTTTTCTTTGGGTTTTTTGCTTAGATTTTTGCTCAGTTTTCCCCTCAATATTATGTCTTTCCTCCTGAATTTTACTGTGAACAGTAAAAAATATAAATCTTGTCTTCAGTACTTTCTTAGAAATTTCCTTACCAATATATCTAAGTTTGTCACTTACAAGTTATGCTTTTTGTATAACTAGGACAGAAGTCAACTAAGCTTTCTGCCACTGTATAACAAAATGTATCTTTCCACTAGTTTCTGTTAAAATAGTCTTCATTTCCTTCTGAGCTTTGATTAGCAGGATCTTACCAGCCAATATATCTACTGATATTCTGTTAATGATGATACAGTCTCCAAGATGAATTAGAATTTCTCTTGTATGTTCCTCACTTCTTCTGAACCATTTCTTGCAGAGCTGTTAATGTTCATATTTCTACCAATAGGCTGTCTAAGATATTCTAGGCCTTTTCTGCCTCATAATTTCTTCCAGCTTCTGCCCATTGTTAATTCCAAAGCTACTTTCATAATGTTAGGTATTTGCTATAGCACTCTCCTACTTCCAAGTAGCAAAATTTTTATAGTCCCTGACTTAACTATGGTCTTACTTATAATATTTTGACTTTACAATGGTATAAAAACTATATGCACTTAGCAGAAACTGTGCTATGAATTTTGATCTTTTCCCAGGCTAGCCACGTGTAGTGTAGTATTCTTTCATAACACTAAGGAGTGGCAGCAGTCCACAGCCACCAGTCAGCTATGTGATCATGATAAGGCATGTTGTTCCCTAGTTTGGTATATTAAATGCACTTTCAACTTAGGGTGGGTTTCTCAGAATGCAGCTGCATCATAAGGCAGAGTATCTGTATTGATTTCCTGTGGCTACTGTAAAAATTTACCACACATTTACAGGTTGAAATAATAGAAATTAATTATCTATGGTCTAGAATCCAGAAATCCAAATTAAGTATTAAACGGTTAAATTAGGGCCTTACTTTCTCTGTATACTTTCAGGGAAAATCTCGAGTTTCTTGTATTTTAAGCATCTGAGCTGTATTCCCTTGCACGCCTTGGTTCCCAGCCCTTCCGTCCACATCCAGAGGCAACAGTATAGCAGCTGTTCTTCTCCCTCTTCCTCCTCTTCAATTCACTCACTTAAAAGTGCACAATTTATTGATTTTTAATCACAGAATTAGGCCACAGTCCATTTTAGAAAATTGTCATTAACCCTGAAGCCATACCCCTACCTGTCACGCCTAGCCTTTCTCTCCTGCCTTTACCTATCCTTTGCCTTAAGCAGTCACCAGTTTGTCTTCTAAATCTGTGTATTTGACATATCATCTAAATAAAGTCATAGAAATTTGGCATTTTATATCTGATTTCTTTCACTTAGCATATTTTCAGGATTCATCAATGTTATCAGAACTTCAGAACTTTTTAATAAGTAAATATTATTCCATTCTAAGAAGATAACAAGTTTTGTTTATTCTTTCCTAAGTTGATAGATATTAGGTTGTTTCTTCTACCTTTTAGTTTTTTTGAATAATGCTATGAGCAATTTTTTACACATTTTTGTATGGAGATATGTTTATATTTCTCTTAAGTATAGACCTAGAAGTAGAATTTCTGAATTGTATGATAGTATTGTTTAACCTTTTGAGAAAGATGAACTGTCAGACCCTTTTCCAAAGTGACTGTATCATTTTGTATTCCCATCAGCATTATTTGACCTTTCCAGTTTTTCTGCTTCCTGGCAGAACTTAACATTATCTGTTGTCCTACAATCTGACTTCTTGATTTTGAACATCCAGGTAGCTGTGAAGTTGTATCTCATTGTGGTTTTATTTTACTTTGCCCTGATGGGTAATAATATCTAATATCTTTTGTTTGCTTATTGCCTGTCTTTCCAGATTCTTTGCTAGTTTCATTATTGAGTTCTCCATGGGTTTATTCCCTTTAATGTTTTATATGCTACAAACAAATCTTGTATCAGCTATTTTACTTGCAAGTAATATCTCTCATTGTATGGATTATATTTTCAGTCTTGATTATATCTTTTTTGATATATAACCTTTTTATGATAGGAGAGATTGAAACTAGGGGTTTACATACATCCTAGCTCTTTTTTATTTTTATGCATTTGGTACTGGAGGTTTGAACCCAGCACCTTCCCACTGAGCTATATTCCCCAGGGGCCCATCCTTTTAACAGTATTTTCAAATAGAGTCTCAGTCACTAAGTTATCCAATCTGGGCTGGAATGTGTGGGGGGGGGGGGTTACTGGGAATTGAACTCAGGGCTTCCTGCATGCCAGGCAGGTGCTGCACTATTGAGCTACATCCCCTGCATCTGCTACCTCCCCTACCTCCCCTATGTCCCCTTGCTGGCAGTTGTGATTCTCTTGCCTCAGCCTCTCAAAGTGCTAGGATTCCAGGCAGGTGCCACAATACCCAGATAACTTTTTAAAAAAATTTTAACAAAGAAAACACTTAACACTGTTTCTTTGTGTTTTTAGTGTCACAGCTAAGACACATTTGCCAGAAAATCAATTACAGAGATTTGTGACCATCTTTTCTTCTAAGAGTCTTACAGTTTTCACTTCCATTTAGGTTTCTGATGCATTTTGACTTAATTTTTGGCAGAAGGTCAAATCTAATCTCATCCTTTTGCATGTAACCAGCCAGTTCTTAGGACCATTCATTAAAAAGATGAGTCTTTCTCCACTGAATGAGGTTAAGCACCCTTGTCAAAAATGATTTGGCCATAGTCTGGGTTTAGTTTCAGACTATCAATTCTTTTCCACTGATCTGTAACCTACCCTCATATCACTACCATACTTAGTAAGTAAGTAGTAAGTACTATATACTTATAGTAGTAAGTTTTAAAATCAGGAAGTATATTTTCTCTAATATTGTCTTTTTTTTAAAGGTTGCTGTGGTAAGATTTTTTAAATCTTTTAAAAACTTTTGGTAAAAAAGTATTTTCTATTTTAACTATTTGAAAAGTACTGTTCAGTAATATTAAGTATTTTCACATACTTGTCAGACAGATTTCTATAACTTTTGCATCTTGCAAATCTGAGACTTTATACTTATTAAATAACTCCCCATTTCTCCTTCCCTTTATAGTCTGTGGTAACCATCATTCTACTTACTGTTTATATGAATCTGCTTATTTTAGGTACCCCGTCTAAGAGAAATTATGCACTGTTTACTATTTATCTTTTGTGATTAGTGTTCCCAAGGTTCATCTGTGTTGTAGCACATGATTGCCTTCGTTTTTTAAAAGCAGAATAACATTTCATTGTACATTTGAGATATTGTGAGTTTTGTGAATTTCCATATGAATTTTAAGTTAGCCTGTAAGTTTGTGCAAATAAATCACCTGAGAATTGTTAGATTACACTGGAACTTTAAATCCATAGATCCATGTGGAAGAGTATTAACATCTTTAAAAAATTAAGTCTTTTAACCCTTGAGGTCCCAAATTCAATCCCTGATACCACAACAACAAAAAAAGTCTTTTACCCTAGATGATAGGATGTCTTTCCTTTTATTTAGCTCATCTTTGATTTCTTTTAGTAGTAATTTTGAGTTTTAAAACAATAAGTTATATATTTCATTTGTTTAGTTTACTGCCAAATTACTATTGGTTTTGATTCTATTACAATTATTTTTCTTAACTTTGTTATTTAGTACTGTCATACAAAGACAACTGATTTCTATATATTGAATTTGTTTCTTACTACCTTGTAAAACTCATATATTAGTTCTAAAAAGTTTCTCAGTGGGATATTAGGACTTTCTTTCTTATTTATTTATTTATTTATTTATTTAGAGACAGGGTCTCGCTTTGCTGTTCAGGCTGGCCCTGAGCTCAGCCTCAAACTCACATCACAGCAATCCTCCTGCCTCTGCCTCCAAGTGCTGGGATTACAGGCATGGGCCACCACACCCGGCACTGTGGAATGTGGTACTGATTGCTGCTGGGCATGAGTTTTCACGCCCAGTATTGTATGTGGTTACCGGGGATCGAACTTGAGCCCTTGCGCTTGCAAGACAGGTGCAGGAACCACTGAGCCAAATCCCCAGCCCAGGACTTTCTATAGATAAGATCCATGTAACCTGAAATCGAGATAGCTTTACAGTATTATGTTTAAATACAGTAATCCAGCGTGTTTACACTGAGGACATTTGTTAGTCCCTATGCTGCATGTTGATAATGTAAAATAATAGGCGCAAACTCTACAATCATAATCATAAAATTCAGCATGTAGTTAGGGTACAGTTCCTTAAAGCACTAGTAAAAACTTATTTTTGTAAATACTGATATTTAAGAACTATATAATAAGGTGCTATGATGTCACAGAGAAGGCTAATAAATTATCCTGTGAGGAGTGAGGTAAAGTTTCACATACAGACTTAGGCCAAGTTCTGGACTGTAAATTAGTAACCATGATTATACTAACTAGTCATTTCAAGGCCAAAATGACCTTGAATGTTTAAAAAGTATTGAGTAGTATGTACTTCAATTTTAGGATTTTTTTAAATGTATTAAACATTTAAGCAGATTTGTATTAATAGACAGTACACCAAGTTTTCAAAGCATATACAGATGTTTGATTATGTTGCAAATCTGTTGCTATAAAAGTGTATGATCACATTTGGAAAATTACTATTGCATGTCTTAGCAGTTTGTTAAGAATTGAAAACTTTAAAAAATAACTAGTGTTTTGATAAATTAAGTTCAAGGCCACCTTTTGTTTAAATGATGTTTTGTTTTCTGTAATTAGACCATGCTAGGTGAATTAAGTATGTAATTAAGAACAGAAGGTTTGGCTAATTCAGAATAAATGAGTACAAAATACAAGGTCATTATCCATCTCCAGTGAGACTCCAGATGAACAGTACACATGGAACTATTTATGAAACATTTTGCATGGTCAGAGCTCCTTGAGGTTGCTATCCATGGCTTTTAAATTAAAGTATTCACAGACTTTCAGAAAAATGTACCTGTAATATAGAAGTATGATCCCATTTACATTGCTCATCTGAATGGAAAACCAAAAAAGATTAGAATCTAATCTTCTATCTCAAATAAAAAAGGTAAAATATATTCCTCCTGTTTCAGACATGAACATTTAATATGTTGCTTGGCACACTAGATTCATGGTCAGAACTGTGATAACTTTTGAGAGTTCTGAGTCTCAATTGTTTTCATTTTCTCACAGCCTGGAGATGTGCAAGTAAAACCTCCCTGTTTTAATCTATTTCCTCCATACTTAATCATAGTGGGTGCCAGGGGACAAATTTTTCCTTAGGGAAGAATTTTATTTGAAATATATTTTCTTTTTTCTTTTTCTTTTTCTTTTCTTTTCTTTTCTTTTCTTTTCTTTTCTTTCTTTCTTTCTTTCTTTCTTTCTTTCTTTCTTTCTTTCTTCTTTCTTTCTTTTGTTGTTGTTGTTGTTGTTGTTTTTGGGTATTTTTGTTTGTTTGTTTGTTTGAGACAGGATTTTTGTAGTTCAGGCTGGACCTGAGCTCAGCATTGAACTCACAGCAATCCTCCTACCTCTGCCTCCCAAGTGCAGGAGCCACTACCCCACACACACACCCCCATCCCTCCCATCCCCTCCATCTCCTCCCCCACCCCCCGCACTGTGGTGTGTGGTGTGTGGTGCTGATTGCTGGTGGGCATTAGTCTCCACATCCAGTATTTTATGTGGTTACCAGATGGAAACAGGCCCTTGTACTTGCAAGGCAGGTGCCAGAAACACTGAGCTAAATCCCCGGACCTCTTTTTTCTTTTTATAATGCAGGAATGTAGTACTTTTAGAAAATAGGTGTTTAATTTAGTGGTTTATTCATGGACAAAATTTGAATCAACTGAGTCAGTAACTGGGAGTTCTGAACCCAAATTTCACTTAGAAACTCCTTTACAATGTGGGTCTCCAGGTTCTTCTAACATTCCTCCTTTTGTAATATCCATGGCCCAGTTTTTTCTAGTCTTCTGTAGCATCATCACCCCTATTTTTATTCACTTATCTTTTACCTCTTTCTAGGTACTGTTTAAGATTGTTTTCCTCAACAAAATGGGTATATTTCTATAGCTTCTTGACAAGCTTTTAATATACATTTTGGGAATTACTTTTTTATAAACTCTCTATTCCACATCTTAAGTTGCTCAAGTATGTAGATAATTTTTGTGTTCAGCATCATAATTTAACAGCAAGGTGGTTTCTGGCTAATAATAGTTGCTCAAACAATATTTGTTCAATGAAATATTCTTTAAAGCAGGGTATTGTGCTACATGCCTGGAGTGCCAGCATTCTGGGAGGCAGAGGCAGGAAGATCCCAATTTTGAGCCTGATCTAAGCAGTTTGGTGAGCATGGTAACTTAATGAGACTCCGCCCCTTTAAAGAAGTTTATTAGGACATTTTATTATACATTATGATCACATTCATCACTGGAAGCTTGTACCTGTACAGACATATCTTAGTTCTTACATTTCCCCAATTCCCTTCTCTCATTCAGTCCCGCCACCCCTTTCTGTTTACATAAGTTTTGTTTCTATTTTTTCCTTGTTTTCTTTCCCTTTTTAATTAAAAAATTGTTTTTTAACAGGCTAGGATGAACAATGCAAAGGCCTTTTACTGGCTTCCCCAAATATGTTGAGTAAATGCTACAGATCTTGAAAGCTATAATTCAGAATCTATAAGAAACAATAAAGTCCATCTGATAGGAAAAAGAGAATGCTATTAGAGAAGTTAGCATTTGAATAGATTCCCGAGAGCACGTAAGAATGTACCAGATAGACAAATGGAAAAACTGATATGAGAGAAGAATTGGGCATGGCAATCATACTCAGTGTTGCCAGAGCATGAAGTTGCTTCGAAATGGTAGAATTGAGGCTGCAGAGTAGGCATGTATATTTATGCCACACAGAGAAGTGGCAAGTTTAGATGTGGGCAGCTGCAGCCATTAAAACATTATGATGAGCTGTTCTTCCTTAGAAACTTGAGAGTAAAGATTGAAATTAGAAATAGAGGAATCATGGAGGAGACTCTTACAATATACTATTACCCAAATGAGAAATGAGGTGGTGGGATTGATAGAAAGGAATGGTTTTGAGAAGATTGCTAGTTTTTGATGAATAGATTTGGGAAGTAAAAGGGGGAAGAATCTCAGATGATTACCAGATAGTTTACTTGAATAACTTGGGAATAGGAAACAAAGGAATCCTGGGTCCATTTGAGTAAAGGGTTAATGGCTTTTTTAGGTAAAACATGGTGAATGAGTTTTGAATATATAACTACAGCTAGGCATTAGCAGCTGTTTCTTAAGACATATACCAAAGTGAGCTCTACAGAGATATTTATCTGCACTAGAGATTCAGAATTGTAGTGATTTTCTAACTGGTGTAGTTGAAGTCATGAATATAAAGGGATAGTAAATTAGGCTGAGATAGATCTACTCTTGTCACAAGATAGTAATCTTAGACAGACAGAGATGGAAGATGTGTGATATCCTAGATACTGATGGAGGAGAGCATTTCAAGAAAAGAAGTGAATGTATCAAAGGTTTCAGCAAGATTAAATCATGAGTCTTTAAAAACTGGAGTCTGGACTTGTCAGTTAGGAAGTCAGTGTTAGTTTAAACCACATAACAGTTTACGACAAGCATGGCTCGGGAAAGTATCATTTCAACCAGTCAGTTCTTACTTGCATGAAATACATTTGTATATCTTTTTTGGTTTTATATCAACTGTTTTTGCATACTTTTTAATTTATAACATTGTACTTGTTTTCGATTTGTTTCTAGTGAAATCTGATAGTAAGTTCTGGGGACTGTCTTTTAATAATTCATGTTTATTTGTGAAAATAACCTATAATTTTGTGTTATAATCCATAACAAATTTTGTGGAATTTTTACAGTATATATAATTTTTATACTTCTCCAGAACTCAGTGGAATTATTTTACAATACAAAATGAACACATTTGAGACATTAAGATAGAATAAGAAGAAAATGCCAAAAGATCTGCAAAAGAAAGAATGAAAAAGGGAGAAAAGTTAGCATATCAGAGAGGAAAAGTCCATATTATGAACTAAAAGACCAAAAAAAAAAAAACCAAACCTATTTATTATAAGTTATTCATAATATAGAAATGATAAAACTTGAAGAAACAAAACTAAAAAAATTCCAGTGGTGGTCAGTAATTACAGTAATTCTATCAGTAGTGTTGACAGAGTTGACCAACATCTAACAAGGTCCTGCAATCAAAAGACAAGAAAAAATATCATTATAAAGTATTTATGCACCTCTGAACCACACAATATTAAATTCATTTGTTATTCATTTACAATTTAGATTAGGTCTAATAGACCAAATAATTTAAAACTAAAGGATAGTGAAATGCCCACAGAACGTCCATTGTCAGCTTCATCACCATTGCTTTGAGTGAGTAGGTATTTTATTGAAATTACCCCATGCACAGAAAAAAGGAAAGGACAACATGACAGTGTAAAGTGTATTGTTCAAAGAAAGACAGTAATGCAAAAAGAATTTGGAAAGAGACTAGATACCACTGTTGAGACTGTAATGTTGCATTGTGTATTGAAAGTTTTAAAATATACCTGTGCAGAAATATTATTGAATAAATTTGATAATTTTTTAAGAATTTCCTATTATATCCTCATAAAATTAATGAAAAATATGCAAACTTTGGTCATCTTGTATTTGAATAATTGGATTGGTCAGTGGTGAAGTGAAGAACCCTTTGTGGGGTGGTGAAACCTCAGGCCAGATTTCAGAATGAGGAGTGACTCAAAGAGAACTAGACCTTTCTCAGAGCTGCTAGTGAAAAGAAGATAAAGAGTAATATAAAGTTAAGGAGACCTTTTCTGTTTTTTCCCTCCTTTTTTACTTGTTTGTCACAGGATTTTGCCATATTGCCCAGGCTGGGGGCTCAAGTGATCCTCCTCCCTCAGCCTCTTAAGTAGCTGGGGTTGTAGTTACGTGTCACTGAATCCAGCAAGGAAGCTTTTTGCTATATTTTGGTTTTAAATATTGAAAAACTTGAGGATTTACATATTTGAATTTCAGGGCTTTCTTCAGTTTTGCACCTCTTTCTTTTATGTTCTCTCTCCAGTACTGGGCATCAAACTCAGGACCTTGTGCTTCCCAGGCAGGTGCATTGCTGCTGAGCTGAATGCCTCACACCCTCTTTTGTGCTCTGTTAAAGCATTAGGAGTGAAAGCTGATTAAGCCTTAGTTTGACTTGTGTGTCAAAAATACCTTTTACCTAAAAGATAAGTATGCTAGCATAACATCTATAGTAAGATTTCTCTTGTGTTTTTAAATTATATTTTATTGTAGAAAAAGAACTTTAAATGTCATTTTTAGCCTCTAGTATCAACAATATCCTCTTGGTTTTTAAGGTGGTATTTGTTTATGAACTCATATCCTTCAGTATATTAGTTCCTAGTTTTAGAACTTCCTGAGTTTCCCAAGAATGCTCCTATCCTTGCTTAAGAATTAGAAATGAAATAAAAATTTTTATACTCATTGTTATTTTAAGTCTATAACAGAGGAAAACAATTAGTTTCCAATTTACTGGTATATGTGCTAAATCATTCTGAGCATATTTATTAACATTTGTTTAAAATAACACAGTTTAGCATACTACCAAATTACAAAATAGTAGCTTCTATTAGTTTGAGGGTTTTTTTCTATTAGTTTGTTTTGATAAAAACAATAAAAAATTGGACACACATGAACTCACCCCACCCCCATTTAGGTAGTATAAGTAAGGTAGGAGATGTGGAGGATAACGCAGGAAATTATCACTGGTACTTTTAGTAAATAGAGCTAGGGGAGAGGGTTAACTTTTCCTTCATATTTTTTCTTATTAATTTTTTCATGTGTATATATGAAAATTATAAAATACAAAAAACATGAAGTAAAACAAAGCTAATCTCTTCTTTGAATTTCCATTTACCTTTATCTGATTCATGTAGAGAGATTTGTTAAAAATTGATACCCTGGCTCTAAAACAGAATCTTCTAGAGTGATAAAAATATGAGAGTAGTACCTCTCAAACCTAATGGATTATCATAATCATATAGGGCTTATTATTATATTCAGATCCTCCTCCAAGAGCAGAGGATTCAAATGGTTTATAGAACTTTTAGGTTTTTAAAAAAATATAACACAAGTAGAAATTAAGAAAGAAAGTATTTTAAAACATTCTTCTGTGAAAAAATGTGTAACAATATAGAGAACGTCAGTGCTTAATATATTGCATGTCATGATCTTAAAAGAATAGCCCAAATGTTACTCAGAATAATCCAGCAGTCCCCCAGTTCTGAATGACACCATTTTAGTTGTATATTTTCTCTATGCAAGACACTGCTGTGTTACAGTGATTTTTAAAGATTAGCAAAAAACTTTTAGCTTTGAAGGAATTTATAGTGTATTTTGGTATTGGAAGTGGGCCCACTGTATAAAAAGGTGATCAGAAATACAGATACACAGCAGCTATTATACAGTTTAAAAGAGGAGAATCCCTAAAAACGAAGGCCAGGAGAGAAAAAATGTAGACGTCTTAGTTATTGCTTCAATCATTTAACATTGTTTTGAAAGATAAGAAAGTGAAGTATAAATATTATAAATGACATAAGAAATGCCATCATGAAGGGCCAGGTATTTAGCTCACTGTTTCTGACGTTTGCTTGCAAGTACAAGGTCAGGAGTTCAGTCCCCAGTAACCACATACCACAGTGCTGGGCGTGGTGGCTCACGCCTGTAATCCCAGCTCTTGGGAGGCAGAGGCAGGAGGATTGCTGTGAATTCGAGGCTTGCCTGGACTACACAGTGAGCTCAAGGCCAATCTGAACTACAAAAAAGTAAGACCCTGTCTCAAAAAAAAAAAAAAGAATTGCCATCATGATTTGAAATTGAAACCAGAGATAATCAATAACACATATGTGCATTATTAAAAGTGTACTAGGAAGATGGTCAGTTATAAAATAAATTTAAAAATTAGTATTCACTCTATATTAGTACAGAGAAGGATGTTTAAAGACCCTTTTTTATCATAGCCTAAATATGTGTAAAGGATCTACAGCTATACTTGAAAAATTTGCCTATGAATTTAATCCTGAAATTAATTATAGGATGTAAATTACAGAACCTATGAGACATAAAAACAATAAATGGAATAGTCCATATTTGTGGAAATGATAAAAAGACCTTAATTTTTTTCTTTTCTTTTTTAAGTTTCTTATTCAGCTGAGGAAATAGGAAGTTGGATTACAGAATCTTTGAGGCTGTTCTAGTTCCTGAGACTTGAGAATCACCCCAAGATAGGCATGACAGGCACACCTGGATCCCTGCTGTCCAAGAAGCAGAGGCAGGAGGATCCTTTGAGCCCAGGAGTAAAAAACTAGCCTGGACAACTTAGTAAGTTCCTGGCTCAAAAAAAATAAATAAATAAAGGGAAGGAAGGAGGATAAGACCTTAACATTTTAGGTTTATACATTCTGCACCTCCCCTTGTTTTCTCTCATTTAATTAAAATTTCTGTATTAGGCTTGGAACATAGCTCAGTCGTGCCTCACTTGCCTGGCAAGTTCAAGGTCCTGAGCTCAATCCCTGGTACCAGGGAGGAAAAATATTCTGTATTGTCTTTTTGCCAAATTTATATTTTTAAAGTTTATTGGGAGGTGATAAAGCAGACTTGTGAAAAGAAATAATGTGAATTACTTATTTAAATAGTATTAAAAAAACATTTTCTAAAGCAACAGTAATTAAAAGTGTAGCACTAATCCAAGAAATTGCAGTAAATAAAAGTGAAATTTTTAATTGTTAGGAAAAATATTCATATACATCTATGGAATCAATTAAATGTGTAGAAAAAATAAATTCCTTATGGAATAAAGATTAAGTAAAAGTAAAAAAATAGATGTATATATATATTTATATATAAAATTATATATATGCATTAATATACAATATATATATATTATATATTATAATGTATATAACTATATGCACTATATATATAATTTTTATATAGAAGAAGACTGAAAGTAAAGCAAAAATTATATTTAAAAGGATTTGATTGGGTTACATAAAATTTCTGCACAACAAAATAATAAACCAAATTGAAAGGCAAAAAAGTTGGGAAGAACTATTTGTAACATAGTATCTGTGCCCTTAATAGAAAAAAAAAAAAAAAGAAACGCTACCAGTTAATGATAAAATTAGTTCCTAATGTTAGGCTGGGAGGGCAGAGATCGAACAAGTGTAAATTACACTTTCTGGAGAGTAATTTGGCCATGTATATTAGAAGCTTCAGAATGCTTTCATATCCTTTTATTCTGTTTCAGGAATGGAATTTTATAAGAAATAGATATGTGCAAATGATAGTTTTAAGCATTTTTGACAGCATTATGTAATAAAAATTGAAAGATACACCTTTATATCTACAAACCCAATCTTTCCAGCTCACCATTCACCATTTGTGTGGTCCTGCTCAAAAGTGGAAGTGCCTCCGGGGGTGGCAGGTTGGAGAAAGGGATGCAAAGGGCCATGCTTTTCTTTTGAGGAAAGTGCCCAGAAGCTGTCAAGTAATGCTCACCAGAACTTAGTCTCATGGCTGTACTGAGCTGCAAATGAGACTGTTGTGTTGTATTTATTCTGAATGGCTCTCTCCTCAGCTAGAAATGTTAGTGGATATGAAAGAAACAGAACAGGTGTTGAGGGACAGCACCTGTGTGCCACAACCCCTCTGTCCTACATCTCCTTTTCATAGTTCTGCCTTTGTTTGGAAGGCACCCAGTGTACTTCCATAAACTCCATCCAATCTGTAGATTGTCTAGGTAAATACAAAACTGGTTTTTCATTCTCTGGAGCTGTATATCTACAATTAGTGTCACTCACCAAATTTCCTGTCAATATGTCATCATTTGAAATACGATTACTTTTCCAATCCAAATATACCAAGTGCCTAACAGATGAAGTTATTGCTTCTAAACACTACCAGCTGGTATACAGCATTCGGAAGTAGGAAAAGAGTCAACTCAGTCTTCAGTTCTTTTCTAACCCCTTCCTACCCTGCCCCCAAAACTAAGAAATATGGTCATTTTTGTTTTGGAGAAGCTGGGAGTACAGGTAGTATAATCATTTTACCATTTTCTAACTTCTAACACCTTTAAGGCACTCTACAAATTTTAAAACTATCTGAATTCCACTTTCAAGATACTTCAGTTTGGGGGCTGGGGATTTAGCTCAGTGGTTCCGGCGCCTGTATTGCAAGCACAAGGACCTGGGTTTGATCCCCTGGCAACCACATACTATACTGGGTGTGGAGACTCACACCCAGCAGCAATCAGTACCACATAGCACAGTGCTGGGCGTGGTGGCTCACGCCTGTAATCCCAGCACTCAGGAGGCAGAGGCAGGAGGATTGCTGTGATAAGAGTTTGAGGCTGAGCTCAGGGCCAGCCTGAACTACAAAGCGAGACCCTGTCTCAAAAAAAAAGATACTTCAATTTACAAAAAGCATATTTGTGTCATATATGATGGGAAATATTTTATTTCAGATGAGATCAGGCATGTTCAGGGTGTTAGAGTCATAGATGGGAAATACTTTATTTCAACAAAAAGACTTGTGCCCGAAGCTCCATCTGCATGAGTCATCTGATGAAGTTGTGCTTTCTCATCACACGTGGTTGTCTGATGAAACCATTGCTACCTAGGTTGTCTTCAGTATTTTACACCTGTTTGTCATCGAGTTGGCTGTGCAACAGAAGGGGAGGGGAAAAGTTAAGGAAAGAGGCAAGTACTGCCATCTTTTTCAGTTTTGCAGCTTTTCCCCATAAATGATTCAGTAGTGGTTTAAGGTATATAGAGAAATTCTAGTGTTCTGGCAGTTGTACCAAAAGTTTTATCAATTCTTGTTGTAGCTGTTAGCTATTAACATTGAGTGGGAGTATAAATATCCCATTGTCTACAAGAACGTACATATTATGTGAATTAAGTACTTTTGCCTCTGATCGTATACCTCATGAATATTGAAGCTAAGATTTAGGCCCCAGCCAGCCTAATTTCAGTTTGTGCTCTTCAAACGTGGTAATACATATACTCAGACCTAATAGGACTTGAGGTCTTCATTTATGTAAAGTATGGTCATGTGACTGTGGTAGTTTTTAATTTTTATTTTACTTAACTATTTTTGCAGTACTAGGGATTGAACCCAGGGTCAGCACTCAAATACATCCCCGGCCCCCTTTCAATTTATTTTTTTATTTTCTATTAGTGCATGTTTGCATTATATAATGATTTTATTCCTTGTAAGGAGCTGGTACACAAGCACACACATCTTAACTGGGTTTTTTATCCCCTTCCCTCCCACTTCCTTCTGTCTTTCAATCACCTTCCATTTGAACAAAATCTATCTCCCTATTTTCTATTCCTGATCTTTTATTTTGCTCTTTATTTACGGTTTAGCTTTCTTACATCAGACAAACCATGCAGTATTTCAGCTTGAATATTTGATTTAATTCACTTAACATTATGTGACCACAGGATTGTATGTCCTGGTTTAGTATAGCTCCTGAGAGAGCTACTGGTAAAAAATGAGGGAAGTTTTGTTAGTTTTAATTGTTAATTTTTGTAAGAAATTAGACTTAATTCACAAATGGAATGGAATGGAATGCTTTTTGAAATAATAATTTTAAATTACAAAATACTCAGACTGAGGGATTTGGAGGAGAGAGTAAAGGAATAGTAGGATCTTGCAGTCAAAGATAGCAATTCAAATTTCATCTGTATCAGTGATGTGCTATTCAGCCTTGAATTATATACTTTACCTTAGCATTGACTTCCTAATGAATTGGACTAAATCCCCTCCAAAATGCATTGAATTTAAGTCAGTAATTTACACTTTGTATATACTCACAAAGTGTTAATGAAAGTATAGCACTCGTTGTCCTAATTCCAATACCACATCCTCAATATTCCCAGATCAAAGTAATCTCTCACTCTGTTTTATTGTGTACTGTTGATACCTCTTGTTGAATATCACTGTGGCTAGCTCATTTATGACACCCAGAACTTATTATATTCACTTTTGTGCCTTACACTAAGGAGGCATTAATAATGTTTGCTGAAAAATTAGATAAATTTACTTGATGCATGAAGGATTAAAAACACTTTACAGTCACATTTTCCTGAAAAAGAATGTGACAGTAATAAAGAAAAGAGGAAATAAAGATTATGTATATAGTGGGTGAGGGTTGCAGGGTGGATGGAAAGGGGAAAAAAATGACAATCAAGTCATGTCATATTCTGGTACAAACTCAATGTTGAATGTAATGATGATGTGTATTCATAATGTACCAATAAAGATTTAAATTTTTTTAAAGAGGTTATTTTAGATCTTACCAGCAGACAAATGCATGCCATAGTCTATACAGGAGTGTATAAATTTGTTGTTTGAAGTAAAAGGAAAACTTGTCCAGAGATGACATTGATACAGACAGTAGCCACCTCAACTCGGCTTCACTGAAATTTAAAAAAAAAAGGATGTGGAACTTGTTAGATTCTCTCATTTGAGTTTTACTGCCTTGATGTTGTGTCACATTAGAAATCTAAATATTACCCTGCTTTCTTTCAAATATTGTTTCCTGTTTTTCTGAAACTCATTTATGTTCCTATCTTTTTCTTCCCCTTTATCATCTCCTTTTTATTCCCACTTCTTGTCTTTCACCCACTTGAATGAATAGCTCTTTACCCTATGTTGTTTTGCCTCCAAAGTGTGATTTCAGTTTTTTCCTATCCTCCATGTTTACTGTCACGTTTACTGTCCTTAATCAACTTGACATTCCCTCTCTTAAAACTTTGTCAGAGTAGATCTCTGTTCTTACTTCTTTCTCTAATTTTCATTGATCCATTATTATTCTGTTCATGTCATTCCCTTTCCTCACTTCTGCTAGGGCAGAGACTGAACTTGTTGGTATGTAATTTACCTACCCTGTGATCTACTCTCTTCTGACTTTCCAGATCCACTTCTCCGAGCGCCCTGAACACTGGTCTCACCCTGCCACTTCACTGTCCTCTGCATGTACACGGCAGCCTGCTACAGTACAACATTTCTCTACCTTTACGCATGCAACTGTCTGGGCTGTTCACCTGTCTGCTGTTTCGGATTCCCTTTATTTCCTGTGTTGCTAGTTGAGATACTACCCAGTTTAAATCTATTCTTCCATTAAACATTTCCAGTAAACCCTAATTATGGGATGATTGCATTTTTGTAAAAGGTACTCATACATATGTGTGTGTTGAGAAAAAGTTAATCTCTTTTTTAATGGGCTGTTTTTAAGTTGTAATTATCTGTGACTTGATAATACATTGGAAGAGCTTTAAAAATAAGGAATCTGCTTTTGCTGTTTTCTAGAGCTTAGTAGAATACTTTGTCTATAAAATATACCATATCAAATTTTGATTAAATTAAATCTGGCTTCTAGAGCAACAACAGTAGTCCTATGTAAAATTCAAGTTGACTGGTTGTACATGGGCAGTTCTCTGCCTGCCACTAAAGCACTGAATTTGTAAATAAAATTCTTTCACCTAAATCAAATGATGATGTTTACTTTTGTCAGGAATACCAACAGATCAGATTTAGTTTATTCTTCAATATTTAATATGCTATTGTAGTTTGTATATGTCTATACATGTAAAAATAAGTATATACATATGCTTAGAGAGTGATTTAAATCGTAGATTCTTGAAATGTTAAATCTTCTGTTTTCTGTAATACATGGTGTGTTTTAGGCAAATCATTAACTGCACTATTGAAAATCTAGTTGCAGTATTTTATTGATACATACTTTGAGAGGGGAAAATAGTAAAATGTGAAGAATAGTTCATTCACATTGAAATGACATACATTGGTGTTAGTGGCTCACAAATTTGCATTATTGTTTTCTAATATAATGTGGACTATTCATGTAGCTGGGGATAGCTGTACCCAGCTGTTAACTACCACTCAGTGCTAATCTTAGATGCATCTACTCCAGCAAATTTTCCAGACCCTTCCCCATCTACATTCAGAGCACTTGCAATTGCTGTCTCTTCACCATTCAGCAGTTATGCTGACTCTAGCATCACATCTGAAATACGGGAGACAGAAAGGTGGATGGAATGAATGAAAGAACTTAGCAATTCTATGCATGTGTGCACACAGATGCAAGTATGAAAGGTCTGGATAGATGGGTATGTGCGCATATAGATCTGCCTTCATTAAAAGCAGGGTAGTCATAGGGGCCGGGGAGTTAGCTCAGTGGTTCCGGCGCCTGTCTTGCAAGTGCAAGGACCCGGGTTCATTTCCCCGGTAACCACATAACAATACTGGATGTGGAAACCCACACCCAGCAGCAACCAGTACCACGTACCACAGTGCCGGGCGTGGTGGCTCACGCCTGTAATCCCAGCACTCGGGAGGCAGAGGCAGGAGGATTGTGATGTGAGTTTGAGGCTGAGCTCAGGGCCAGCCTGAACCACAAAAGCGAAACCCTGTCTCAAAAAAAAAAACCTAAAAAAAAAATAAATAAAAAATAAAATAAAAGCAGGGTAGTCATTTTGTGTATATAGATAGAGAGGGTTATCCATGAAACTAATAAACAAATTGCAAGACAGAAAAATGATTGCATTTTTGTAAAAAGTAATCGCATACATATGTGTGTGTTGAGAAAAAGTCTAGAAGTCACATAAATCATAGTAATTTTTCCCTTGTGAGCTGGATGGTTTGAGGTGAAGACTCAGAGGTAGGTCCATTAAAGGTAGGTCCATTTATAATTTCTAAGTGAACAAAAAAACAAGTTAACACTACTCTTCAAAGTGTTAACAATGATACTTTATTATCAAACTTAAAACTTTTAATGGTAAAAATCGATATTTTTATTTTTAAAGGAAAGGAATTTTTATTTAAATAGCTTATTGATCTTGAAAAATGTGAAATTTAGAATAAAATGAACAGTAAGCAAGTGATGGTGGCATATAACATTGGAAAACTAAAATCTCACTTAATGTTCAAGGCCAAATCAATTTAAAGAGGCCTTAAAAGATAGCAAAACACTAATTTTTGTCAAATAGAGGTAGCAAATGTAGGATTTGGGTTTTATTTAAAGACTGCCTTATCCCTGTTTCAGACACACCCCTAGGTTCAGTTGAGTATTTTAAATCCATGCCACCTAGCAGCTGTTCTTAATCACCATGATAAAACATTTTTTTCTGAGCATAAGCCAAATAAAAGCACCAGTTTAAAATGCCCAAGATAATTCACCACACCCTAAGTTAAATTGGTTATTCCACCCCTTGCTTCTTTATCTGTTTTACAAACCAGGAAAATAGTCTTACTAAAACAAGATTTGTTGAACCTTCAGAGATTTGATTATTTTAAGGTCTTTCCTAAAATTTTTTCACATGCTCCCGCTGCCAACAGATTGTACATCAATTTCCTGCAGCATTTGGCAGGCCTGTGTATTTACTAACTTAAAAACAATCTGAATTTATTGATTTTGAAATTTGTGATTACTTTCTAAAGTTTTTCCCCCATCTAAATTTACTTTGGAAAAAAATAGCCACAACAGAACACATTGGCCCATTTTTGTGCCAAGACTTTCAGGGAAATATTTTCTATGATTAATATTGTGTGGCTAATCTGGTGTAAAAAATCAGTTTTATCCATTTTAACTTATGAGAGCATGACCATCCTGTATGAACTATTTAAAGAGTCTGTGACTTCACTAATCCAAAATTAAATGTTTGTTACTGCTTTATTTTTATGTATTGCATTAATCATGTAAATTAAAATTGGGCCACATTTTTTATAAGAATTAAATTGCATTCATCAGCAGACCCACATCTTTTCTTATGAGGGCAGCATGCTAGTCTCCCCTTGGACACACTAAAGTTAGTGGACTCAACTTGACTCAGTGAAATGCCTGGTACTGGGCTGTTGTGATAACTCTGGATTTAGTTTGAGAGTTCCCATTCTGTCTGTTCTTTTAAACCCATTTGTCCTTAAATATTGGTGATCTGACTGTGTCTGTCTAGCTCTGTTTCTGTCCCTGTCTGTCTGTCTCTGTCTCTTGCTCTCTCTTCTCCCCTCCTTCCCTTCATTACTAGTCAGAAGAGAAACATAAAATCTGTATGATTTCATTCCATCAGATGCATGAACCATTTCTTACTAGGTTAGTATGTTTTTCTGAAATATTTAGTAGAAATACTTTGGAAAATCAGTTGTGTATTGCTTGTATAATACCCTGTTATTCTTAGAGTCACTGCACTCACAAATATCATAACTTCTACCTAGGAAATAGTTGATTCACAATGGAAGTCTGGCTCCTTGTCTCATTAAATCTTCTACAGTTGCTAGGAGATAGCTTACATTTATTCTCTCTGTTTGACATACATGGAGAGTTAGGCAGCAAGCAGTTAGAGGCCATGCAGAGTCTCTGAGGGAAGGCTGTTAGAATATCGGTCATTGCATCAGGCTGTTGTGGCACAAATGTTGAGAGTTAACTCCTTAGGGCTATCTCATTGGGAACAAAGTAAGGAGATATAACTGACCTACAAAACCACTGTACTAGTGTATCTGCAAGATTTGCATGCCAGAATTCTACCCATGGGTTGTCTTTTTCAGCGGCTCCTTGGAAAGGTGTATGTTATCGATAAAATGACATTAGTATATGTTTGCATTTATTCCAAATGATCAAATTAGGGCAAGTAGAAAAACCTTGAATTTGGATTTCCTCATGACCTTTTAAGTTAATTTTTTGATGCTAGCTCCAGGGAAGTATGAGAAATAATGGAAATAGGCTTCAGAAGAGTAAATGTTATACTTCATAACATTTTCTATTATGGAAGGTTATTAAGGGATGAATACAACATCCCTTGTATACTACAACTTCATTCCCTCACTGAAAAAAATACCAAGCATATTCTGGATAACAGTTTTTCCAAATAATATTCAGAATGTATGTTTAAAAACAATTCTGTCTCAAAAAATCTAAAAAAAAAAAAAATTCTATCTTGCTATTATGAAGTCTGTCTTACCAAATTCTTGAGCATTCATCTAGTGTGGGTGGCTAGCTTTCATTCATTCATTTAACAAATACTCCTTGAAAACCTATTGTGTGTCAGTTTGTGTATCCGTGCAGGTTTTCTAGCAGTGGTTAATATATATTAGAGTCATGTGAGGTTCTTTTTCAAAATGTGCATTTGTACCTTGACATTTCTGCAACAAGAATATATCAAAATATGGAAGAAAGCAGAGGGGAATATTTTGAGTAAAGCCCTTCCAGCTTATTTTCCTTCAAGTTTTTCATTTATTCAAAAAGGTGAAGTATTCCAATGAAGACGTATGCATTTACCACACTTACTCAGCAGTTAGTAAGATTTTGCCACATTTGCTATTTTTCCGTGTTGTGTGCCTGTTTTCCTCAAATGATTTTGATACAAGAGCATGACTAGGATCTTTCCCCCCAAGTAGAGAAGCTCTGGCATAGTAGGTTATTAATTATGTTTTTTTCATTGAGGGAGTAGGAAGTCAGTAGTTGGGGCATACCAAAGCTGGATTTCCTCTTGGTAGCCTTTGTAGGAATTGTGGTATGTGCTAGTCAAGATTGTTATAGAGATTAGCAACATTATCAGATACAATTTGAATTCATGCCGTGGTACATTTAGAGAGATGGTTTTGTTTGTTTTTAATGAGTGCTGGGATTTTTTATTAAATTATAGTGGGTAGATACATGACAGGCACTCATATTAATACTTTCACTCCAGCCCTTTTATGTGTGCTCTCTGTACATCCATTCACTTTGGCTTCTGTTTGGCTTTATGTATAAACGATACTTAAAATATACAAAAATATTATTTCATTTGAATTCTAGACTTCATATTTTCTGGAGAAAACTCATAATTCAAATAGTTATTCTCCTGTGTATAACATTTTCTTTTTTTCCTTTCAAAACTTTTACTTTGTTTTTTATTTTTATCAAATCTAAGCATACATTTTATAAATCTTGTTGTTTTACAGTTCATGAACATCTTAAATTTGAAAATGTATGTCTTTTGCAAACATGTTTTTAGCTATTTATTCACATTTTTTTCTACCACATTCGCTTATTCTCTAACCTGTTTTATTCCAAAGAAAATTTGTAGTAGACCTTTTGATATTGCTCACAAGTTTTGTGAAACTACTTATTTCAAAAAATCTTTTCTATCTTACTCAGTTTACAAAATTTCTCTTGATCTTTTTTCCATTAGGCCTTTTGTCATCCCCATTTTGTTCTTAAGTCTACATAGTAAACTTATTTTCAGATACTAAATTTTCATTTCTAAAATTTCCATTTATTGTTATATTTATTTCTATGTGCAGGTTTCTCTGTCTCTTTTCTTCCTTTTGTTGTCACCATATTTTCTCAGGGTTCCCGAGTGTATTTTAATGGTTTTACAGTCTTATTACTTCTTATATCTGGACCATATCAAGGTTGATCTTTGTTGATTGTCTTTTTTCTTGGTATTGGATCACATTTTGATGTAATTTTGAATTACATTTCAGACCTTGTAAATGTTTTCTTATAGAGGGAGAAATAAGTTTTCATTTAATTCTTCATTGTCTCCAATGTATTTTGTCCCTAGATTAAGATTATTTTCTGTGAAAGAATTAGTCCATTAGGAATGTTCCGTGACATAGACTGCCTCGACTCTAGATATGCTTCTTTACCCTTTAAGTGCCCCAAGAGTTGTCTGCTAAATTATAGACCTGCACTGTCCTGTAGAAAGAAGTTCCGTCACATCTCTACCCAGGGGGAATCAGTCAGTCACCGCAGCTGAAACACTGAGAATGGTGAAGTTTGTCATGCTCACAGTAGCATCTTGTTGCCTGTATCTCCCCCACTGCTGCCAGTAATACAGACTTTTGTTAGTAGAGGTGAAAGATTTGCATGTGACAAGTAGCACCACTGCCACCTCATCAGGAACAGAAAGAAAGGAAAACCCTACAAGGTGAAGACACACACTGATGGTTTATAAGCACAGAAAAAGGAAAAGCTCTCGGATCACAGATGTGTGTATGTGTATATATGAATCAAAAGGGAGAGAGAATTAGAAAGGAAGGCAACAGGGCAGGGAGCCATGTGTGCCACCTTTGTGCTGGCCTTTAACATCCCCATAATCTTCAGAACAACTCTGTAAAATGAGCTGTAACAGAAATAGTACATTTCTTTTATTTGAGAACCGCAGAAACTGAAAGACTACAGATGATTTTCCCCAACACATATGATTGGCTGGGCCCAAAGAAAATGTCCTTTTTCTTTCCTGAGGTTAGTTGCAGTCCCTGAAGTCCTCCTGGGAACATGAGAGAGTCCTAAATGTCTGTCTACGTTCTTCCTCAGTAAGAACTTCAGGCACCTGACTTGGGAAATTTGTCTACAAAACTCCACCACAGCCCTTTCATACATTTTAGTCTTTGGCTCTTTTCAGAAGGCAAATTCAATTTGAGCTTAGTTCAGCTAAGATCTTCACCTCCAACTTCCAGTGTCATCTGCCCTGCCCCAAATCCTAGTTTTTGTCTGCCTTCTGGGAGCTTCAGCGGAATCATCTTATCAGCGAAGGGCAGGTCACTTGGGGCTAGGCTTATTCCTTACAGATTTCTGTCACAGCCTTTGACCTCTAATGCTCTCATGCTTACTCTAACATTTCTGTGTCACTGAGCAATGGTCAAAGAGAGAGAAACGTGGAACCAAGGGTCACTATCTTCTCCTGAGCTTTTCCCAGGGATCTAAATTCGGGTTCTTCTCTTTTTCTTTCTAGTCCTCTTAATGCACAAGACTCACTAGAGAAATTATTAGTTTTCAGTTGAGGATGGTTTTGCTCTTTAGAGGTAATGTCTACAGACATTTTGGTTGCCCTCATTTGCGGAATCTTGCTAAAAATCAAATGCTGCTGACCATCCTTATAGAACACACCAAAACACTTCCCAACAAAAATTAGCCAGCTCCTTATGTCACTAGTGCCTGTACTAAGAAACCCTAAAACAGATTCTTAGAACCTTTTCTCTGTGTCCCCCCACCACCACCTTTCCTGACTCTTGGCTTCAGTAGCATCCCTCTTCTGGTGGTGGCTGTGCTAGGCCAGCCATTGTGATTTCAGACCACACAATTTCTGACAACACCCTACCCCACCCCACCCCCACTCCCGAATTCCTAAGCTTTGGGAATGGCCCTTTTTGGTGGAAAGAAAGAGCGGGGAGGTGGCTGAATGAACTGCCAGTGGACTCTTAGGGAGGAACCTGTGTGGGGCTTCTAGGGAGTTCCAGAAATCCTCATTCCTTGAGTGTGCCTTGCAGATATTTTGTGGCTTTTAGGAAGCTGGAGTTAAAATAGATCTTTCATCTATAATCCCAGCACTGGGAGGATAGACAGAAGGATTGCTTCAAGTTCAAGGTCAACCGGAGCTAGATAGTGCATTCAAGGCCAATCTGAACTATACAACAAGACCCTGTCTCAAAGAGGGGAGGTCTTTTAAAAGATTTATGTGCATTATAAGGGAAGCAAAACTTTACCTATATAGGTTTTTTTGTTTTGGGGGGTTTTTTTTGTATTTTTTTAACCTGGGCCAGGGAATGAAGTTGACAAACAGAACAACAGAAGACGATCAAATCAGTATATTCAATACAAATTTTACATGACACAGGAACCTTTATGAAGAAATGGAAAGCCACCAATGGAGTTAGAGGTGAATACTTAAAGACCGAATTGGACAAAAAGTAGTTGAGTGTGCAAATATGACAAGACAGAAGGTCTTGAACTAGGGTCAGTAATTGGGTAGAGAAGTGACTAAAGATAGGGCATGGTTGGTTTGTACAGACCTCCTTGCCCTGCGTTTCCTGTCCTGATAAGAACACTTTCCCTCTAATGTACAAGGACATCTTCACACAGGAATTTCATCGCTTGCGTTTTGAAGAAGGAAGAGCAGAGTGAACTTGGACTTGTTCTTTTTCAAGTGTCTTTAACTTAAAACACTGTCTACACCAGAGCAGCATTTTGGAGTGGTGTGTTCTAAACTCCTTTGGTGTAAAAGTATGTAGTGTATGTGCCTGAAAAAGTAGTCATCTATAGTGATTTGATTTGTAGATGTTAGCAAATTTGAAAAACATTTTAGGTAGACTGTAAAAATAATTTTGGCTGTAGTTTTTTAGATGAAATTAATTATGAAAAATTTTTTGCTTGGGAAGTTTTGTTTTATTGCAACAGTAAAATCTGTTCAGTGCATTTGCCTTTTATGTTAGCTAATAATGTGATTGTTAGTTCTCACCTAAAAATGGCATGAGGGGAGGCAGGTGGCATTGCTCCCTCCTAAACTCAATATTTTTTCACTTTTTCTATTAAAATGAAAAACCTAATTACAAAGAGGCTACACAGCAAGAACACCAGTTCATAGCCTTTTAAAACTATGAAGTATATAAAGTATAACCCATTACAGTGACCTATCACCAGTGCCCTTATGTTTTTGTTTAGTTCTATTTTTACCTTAAACCTCTCCTCACCTAACTGCAAACCCACATCTGCCCATTAATTGGTGTGGGGTCAGTAGAGCCATCTGCCCTGGACCAGTTGCTGTCAAGTTTTTATGTCCATAACAAGTTATTGCGTACTTCTCACCTTTCATCCATACCACTGGTTTTGACAAATTATCTAGTTAAATCAGGACATTATTTTGTTCAATACATTTGGAACATTAACTTTTCTCCCCTAAAGCTTTGAATAAACTTTTTAATTTACACTTAAATATATGTTGTGTTCATAGTGAGACCTTGATAGTTTCTCTGCCCAGTACGGATTTCCCTCAGCCCCAGTTTGCCATCCTTACCATGCCTATATAGCCCTAAAGAGTTCGCTTTAAAGTTTAGCACATTTGCTCATGGCAGATCCTCACAGTTAAGTAAGAGCTCAACGCCATTGATGTGGTGCCACCTGAGGTGACTGAGAAAGTCATAGGCAGAAAGGCCTAGAAATTCTAGGGGAGGAGCTTACACTACTTGTTTTTAATTTTGCAGAAGGAGAGAGAGGAAAAGAGAAGGAAGAAGGAACAGAGGGAAGAAAAGTTGTCATTGTTAAAATCTGCTGCTCACAAAACCATGGGCCATGGTGATGGTGTTCTGTTTCACTTCTTTAAACTTGATGCTGAGTTTTATTATAGAGTAGATACCAGACAGTACTTTAAAAGTCTTCCTTTAGATTCATCTGTTTTTATTTTCAAATGTTTCAGATTCGTGGTGCTTTGAGCTCAAATGTCATTTTTGTAATATTATGTGGAGTCCATAACAAATTATATTCAATCTAATATTTCTAATGTGGATTTTATTTCTAAAAAAATAGTCCTTCCAGACAATCTAATAAGATATTTATATTCAGCTCTTAAATGATTTTAAACCTAGACTCTGTTTGCTTCACTGTCTCTTCTGCCCATTTTTTTCTTACAAAAGGGTGTTCTACATTATACCGTCTCCTGTGACCCTGTGCGTGGTGCTTCCTACCAGCAGCCGACCCTGTGGCACAGGCCTGTCAGACCCATTAACCTGAGAATCCACAATGCTTCTAGTTTCTAAGCAGCATTAATGCATCAGTGAATGAACTGTGATTTCTAATAAGGTTTGAGAATTATGCTAATATACTAAGCCACTTCAGCTTAATAAATACTAGAATACAGATGACCTCTAATTCAGCAAACTTAGTACAGTAACACCTTTAATATATATTGGATTGTTTTTCTGAATATCTTTAATACGTGATAGTGATGAAAAACACTAATAAAACAATCTTTTATGGTTTGCAATGTAAAATAGCTTGTGTCATTCAAGGGTTGTCGAT